>JAMKCH010056995.1:0-29187 GCA_023653785.1 Ophioderma brevispina | reverse complement strand
CGGGGTTTGTTACGCCGCGCAGATCGGTTTTAAATAAAAAATGAAGATTTTGGGGTTTCATGCATTCTGAGAAAACGAAGCATGTCTCGGCCGAAATTCAACCAAAACACTTCAAAATGTCACCGTTCTTGAAAATGTTATAGGATACATATCATCAAGAGATTGTACAATTATTTAAGGTATGTATTAAACATTATAAGTAAAAATAGCATCTAAAAAAGTCACAAAAAATATGTAAAAATCTGAAAATATCGAACTGTCATTACTTATATCAAAGAGATTATGTCAGATTTTCTTACTATTATAGTGGAGATTTCATTGGCAAAGTATAAAAAGAATGAAATCGATAGCTCTTTAATTGATAAAGTTAGGATATTTTTCTGCAAAACGTTGCAGACCCTAATTTAATAGCATATTGTATGCAAAGTAGCCTATATCTATTGTTCAACATGAGCAAATTATTGCAGATTTTACTTCCAATAACTTAAATACACTATCATTTCGATTATAACACAAAATTAAAGTTTGATGTTGTGGGATATGCCGCTTGTTTTGTTAAATAAGCCTCTTTCAGGGTCGTCCCGCTTGCCTATTATCTGTCAAAACCGGCTCAAGAAAGAAATTGATATGGTTACTACACATGAAGATGTACCACGTCAAAATGAAAATCCCAATTTATCTCATTATTATGTTTTGAGAATCGTCCGTCCTATTTACTAGATTACATGCTGGGAACCATTATAAAACAACACTTCTAATAATCTACGCTCTCTCGAAACTGTGGGGTCCCAATACTTCACCACGTTGGATCAATACCCCTTAACTTTCATTGAATTTTAAACAGAATGCATTCTAATGCAGGTTATGTCTGTATGTGAACCATGGTAACCGGAACAGTATTAAGCCGCATGCGTAAACGAACCCTTAGGTTAAATCAGTTCTTTGGTATCATTACGGGGGCACGCCGTGTCGTCAGAATAACACGGATGCGCGTGACGGGCCAAGGATTCAAGGCTTTAAAAAAAAAACAAATTTTTTTATGTAACCACGGAGTAGGTAGCCGTCAAGTGGTAGCGCTTGTGCACATGAATTCGGTCCAGTCATGTCAACTTTGCATCGATCATGTCAAGGACGCGTTGTTTTTATTACCTTGCGAGATGGCTCATTCTTCTGCTGGGGAATAGATTTCAACAATAAATGGATTGATAAAGTGTGGATAGTGCCCACAACGGGAGAGTACAGCCGCGATGTTGGAGAAAAGATTTTCAGGTCAGGTGGTAAGCTAAGGTATCGCTTGATTCCAGTGGGCAGTGTCAGTATAGTAGCAATGTGGCCATGGCATGCATGGTACATAACTTCATGAACTTGTTTGTACTTCGAGTCTTTGGTAGGCCAAAGGAGCAAAGCGCGGAACAGTCTGGAAGTTGAAACAATTTTGTTGACGTCCGCCACGACGACGGAGATAATTAACCAACTGGATCTCTATAAAACATCAGATCGGTGATATAAGGCAATCTGAAAGAGTGAAAGGTGTGAGAAGGGGATTGTTATTATATGGCCCAATGTCATGAAATGGCAAGCTAAATGAACTGTGGACTTATATAAGATAGACACAAGGATTCTCTAAAACATAATGATAAAAATAGATCTTTTTTCGCCCAATACCCAAAAATATTGGTCTCGCTATGTGAGTTGAAAAAATATTGGGCCGACTGCCTCTCGCCCAAATTTTTTTCAAAACTCATAGCTTGAACAATAAATTTGGGTATTGGACTTAAAGAATTAAATTTTTTATACCCAAACTTGTAGTTGAGCCCGTTTAGGTGACTATCTTAATTACAGTTGTTTTTTGTCAAATAATAACAACGAATATTTCAGAATCTCTGATTGTTTTCCATCTGGATAACACTCTGTCTTAAGTCAGAACAATTCAAAGCCATTATTCAGGTAATGGCAGCATCAAAATTCAGCGTTTCCTCAAGTGTAGCACGTACACAACTGGAATCAACAGAATGTTGCATGAGGAAAAATGCAAGCAAGCTCACTCTCAACAGTAAGCTGCTATACCATAAATTTATAGCCTATAAGGCTTGATATTATGAATACCCACCAATAATATGCACGACCCTGCAGTTCTAAAAAAAATACTGCAGTAAAACTTGTGTCAGCCCCCTGGCAATGATAGCAGTAGGAACATGTCCTAAGTGACCTTGACCTTGGTCCATGACTTTGACAATGCACATATGAAGGAACCCCTATGCACCTTAACCCAAAGTCTGGTTTCAATCGGGCTTTCACTTTTCGAAGGAGACCTGAAAAACAAAACCTAACGTGCTGGTACACCACTAACTAACATACAAATACTGAATGCGTGCCCTCGCAAATATCCCCCTCTGCTTTTCAAGCCAGGGGGATAAAAAGGTTGAGAGATCAAAGCCTAGGATGCGACCACACCCGGCCAGGTTTTTTCAATCTCATCCTGAATAAATAACCACAGAAACAAGATTTTGAGAAAGTGAATGACAGACAGATATACTTACCATACCATTGCATATGTCTCTCCTGTTTTGGCAAGCCTTATCTATGGCTTTCTTTGCTTCCCATTCTGTTATCTTCTGGCATGGTCGGCAGAAAAAGAAATGAGAGTTGGTTCAGAGAAAATTTGTTAATTCGGAATTAGATTCAATAGTGTTTTACTTATAATACTTCATTTATAATCTTGGACTATATTAACAGATGGTTTTATAAGCAAACAGTTTCATGTGAGAAGACAATTGTCAAATTGTTCGCGGAATTTTTGCCAGTTTGAGTATTATCAAAACCCTCAGGGAAATGTATTGCCATACAAGTTTCTACTAACAATGAGGTCAAGTGTTGTTCAAATCCATGGGCCAAGCACAAAAATTTTGTTGCATCAAGGGACTAAAGATTAAAGATATTTGGATATTTGCAAAAAATCGGCAAAAATATGTCAGTGCCTGCCAATTCTCAGCCAATGTATGAATGAAAGAAAAGGACAAGATAATGGGTATTTACCAGGTTAAGTAGAAACACGAGACAAGAGTGGCTCACAGAGTTAACCTATCCTCCAAAATTCTCATGGAACTTGTAGCAAATGTGGACCACACAGATTATTAATTATAATCATCGCGCCAATCCTAAGTTAAAAAAATGAGCCCAGTGCGATTCTTAATATATGGGGAAATCACAGATCGGATGGTGAATGATCGATACTACAAAAAAAAAAAAATCGGCCAAATTGGATCGGCGAGGAAACCCGGGATCGTTAATCTCTACTCAGGACAGATCCAGGAATATGTATCGACGGTAAGGTGACATGGGTTATTTAGCTTCAATCAATGATCAGAAATTTTGTTATACAGGGTCCTATGGTAATGTTATACTAACTGCATCAAAGTGGCAAATCTGTGAACACTGACGATCACACAGTGAACACTGCCGATCACACAGTGAATTACTGACAATCTACACAGGATAACACTGCCGATTCAAGTGAACGTTGCCGATCACACAGTGAACACTGCCGATCCACAGTGAACAATGACAATCATTGAACACTGCGGACCCACACAGTGAACACTTCTGACCAAACAGTGAACACTGACCACTCAGTCAAACTTCTAACCACAGAATGAATACCTCTTACTGCAGGGTTGAATACTGATGACCCAAAAGTACAAATGCTGGCCACACGTTACACACTGCTGACCTAAGCAAGGAAAACTATTGACACATGGTGAACAACTGTGCCCAACATGTATACAATTTCTTATACGCACAATATCTAGAAAAAAACAAATTTCAGTGATCAAAGCGGTACGACAAAAAACGAATTAGTACTACACACAAAAGCAAAATACAAAGTCAGAAAAGAGGTGATTTTAAGAGCTTCTTAAAAAATGGTGATTGAGCTTGCATTTCTTATAATGCTGTGGTAATGCATTCCATAACAAGGGGCTGCGACTTAGAAAGCCTTTTCACCACTACATTTTTGGACTGGGGTACCTCAAGAAAAGTCTTATCGGTTACAGATTTCATAACAGGGGCAGATGGAGGAAGTGTCTGTATGAGAGTAAGTCAGGAGGTACTGAGGACCAGAGTTGTTTAAGCATTTGTACACATGGAGGCAATCTTGAAGTTAACGTGTTTTTTGTGGAGAGCCAGTGAAGTTTGTCAAGAGAGGCAGGGACTACCCAAGTCTGGAGCTTGAGAAAAATAAGTTTAGCAGCACGATTTTAAAGGACTGGAGTCTGTCAAGGTCTTGTGCAGTGCGTTGGCACCATATAGCAGGGCATTTACACAGTGAGACCCAGGTGAACACGGAATATCACAACTAAAAACACTGCTGACACAGAGTAGTAATGGTAAAAGTGCCTGACCTAGAGGGCAAAAACACTTCTGACACATGGTGATGATGAACACTGCTCACAAGGAGTGCATGACCACTACTTGACAACAAATGAACACTGCTGGCCACAGAGTGAACACTTGCTGGCCACCACATGAATACTGTGATCACAAAGTGAACACGATGGACAAAAGACCCGATCAACACTGCTGACCTGACCAACCATGAACAATGCCACCACACAGTGAACCCTGCTGATCACAGAGTGAAGAATGCTGTCACCAGTGAAAGAATGCTGACCACACAGTGAACACTGACCTCAGTGAAACTTTCTAAGCACATTTTTTTTAATGATACCTCTTAATGCAGGGTGACTATGTGACCAAAGTAAACATGCTGGTATGCCGTACACACTATGGCCCTCAGGATGAAAACTATTGACAGCAGGGTGAACATTGGTGCCCACATAGTGAAACACTGCTGGACCACACAGTAAATGGTAAAAATTACGACCAGAGGGCAAAGCAAACACTTCTGGACCACATGGTGGTGTGAACATGATAGCCACAGTGAACACTACTGACCACACAGAAAACACTGTTGGCCACCACATGAAACATGCTGACCACACAGTAAAAACATACTGCACACCAAAAGTGAACAATTCTGACCATACAGTGAACACTGCCAACCACACAGCGAAAACTGCCGACCACCGGTGCATGTTAGGAAAAAGGGATTTTAATGTGCCTTCCAGTGCACATACCAAAACTTATGAAAAAGGAAAGGGGGAGAGAAAGAAGACGACCACAACAAAATGTAAAAGTGGGGGAGAATAAAGAAAGAAAATATTTGACCATTACATACCTGATCTGATTTGAAGTTTGCAAACAAATTTACCAGAGACCACTCGCTGGTTGTGCTGGGCACACGTGGAATGTGATCACTAATGCATTATCATGGCAACCCATGATGAGTTGAAAATTTTGTCCTGTTAGCAAGGGCTAGTGCGTTGCAGGCATCATTCGTAGCGGTTGCAAATCAAGGACTCCGCAAAAGGCTGTAAAAAATGTAAAATTGTTAGATTTTATATGGTGGTGTGACTGGGAAACCCGCCACATGTCGCGCAGGACGTTTTGAAAAAATAAAGGAAAATACCTTAAAATCTGTATGTTGTTACTTTAGTTTTTGTCAGATGTTATATAAGGCCATAATTTGATATGTGTATCCTAGAAGAAAGAAGTAAAAAGTTAGGAAACGTTATATTCAAACTTTGCTATGATAGTCAAAAAAAACTAAAATATAAATTTTGCACCAGGTGGCGGGTTTTCCCAGTACATCAAATAATGTGAACTTAAGGGCTGATAATTAAACTGTGCAAAAAGCAATGCATTTTAAAGCTAAGTTTCACTTCAGAGGGTTAGAGGAAAAGCTAGCATTTCATCCATAAAAAAGCATATAGTGTTTTTTCCCTGTTCTAGTCACAGATTTCATAACAGGGGCAGATGGAGGAAGTGTTCTGTATGAGAGTAAGTCAGAGAGGTACTGAGGACCAGAGTTGTTTAAGCATTTGTACACATGGAGGCATATCTTGAAGTTAATGTGTTTTTAGTGGAGAGCCAGTGAAGTTTGTTCAAGAGAGGCAGTGGACTACCAAGTCTGGAGGCTGAGAAAATAAGTTTAGCAGCACGATTTTAAAGAGACTGGAGTCTGTCAAGATCTTGTGCGTTGGCACCATATAGCAGGGCATAGTACACAGTGATGACCAAGGTGAACACTGAATATCACACACTAAAAACACTGCTGACCACAGAGTAATGGTAAACACTGCTGACCATAGGGCAAACACTTCTGACCACATGGTGATGAACACTGCTCACCATAGTGCATGACCACTACTGACAACAAATTAAACACTGCTGGCCACAGAGTGAACACTGATGGCCACACAATGAATACTGCTGATCACACAGTGAACACTGCTGGCAACAGAGTGAACACTGCTGACCTGACCACACCGTGAACACTGCTGACCACACAGTGAACACTGCTGATCACAGAGTGAAGAATACTGATCACACAGTGAAGAATGCTGACCACACAGTGAACACTGACCACTCAGTGAAACTTCCAACCACAGAATGAATACCTCTTACTGCAGGGTGAATACTGCTGACCAAAGTAAACACTGCTGGCCATGCAGTACACACTATGGCCCTCAGGATGAAAACTATTGACAGCAGGGTGAACATTGTTGCCCACATAGTGAACACTGCTGACCACACAGTAAATGGTAAAAATTGCTGACCAGAGGGCAAACACTTCTGACCACATGGTGATGAACAGTGATAGCCACAGTGAACACTACTGACCACACAGAAAACACTGTTGGCCACACAGTGAACACTGCTGACCACACAGTAAACACTACTGCCAACAAAGTGAACAATTCTGACCATACGTGAACACTGCCAACACCAGCGAACACTGCCGGACCACAAACTGTGCAATTTTTAGAAAAAGGTATTTTATGTGCCTTCCAGTGCCACATACCAAAACTTATGACAAAGAAAGGTGGAGTACCAGAAGACGACAAACACATTTACATCTTGGGGAAAGAAAGAAAATATTTGACCATACATACCTGCATCTGACTTTGCTTTTGTGCAACACTTTACCAGAGGACCTAGCTTTGCTGCTGGGCACACTGGAATGTGATAATAGCATTGCATTATCATGGCACCAATGACTGGTTGAAATATTTTGTCCTGTAGCAATGGCTAGTTGGTTGCAGGCATCACTTCTGTAGCGGTTTTCAATCAAGGACTCCGCAAATTCCTGTAAAAACATGTAAAATTGTAGCTTTATATGTGATGTGATCTGGGAAAACCCACCACATGTCGCGCAAGACAGTTTTGAAAAAATAAAGAAAACACTTTAAAATCTGTTATGTTGTACTTTATTTTTTGTCAGATTGTATAAGGCATAACTTTTGATATGTGTATCATAGAAGAAAGAAGTAAAAAGTTATGGAAACTTTATATTTCAAACTTTGCTATGATAGTCAAAACTAAAAATATAAATTTTGCACCATGTGGCGGGTTTTCCCAGATCGCATCACATATATGTGCACTCTAAGGGCTGATAATTAAACTGTGCAAAAGCAATGCATTTTAAAGTAAGTTTCAACTTCAGATGTGTTAGAGGAAAAGCTAGCATTTCATCCATAAAAAATATATAGTAGTTTTTTCCCTGTTCTAGTCAGTGATATTAAAGCAATAATAGCACATTTGTTTGAAGAGTGCTCCCAATTTTCAAAAATTTTGAGATTTTTGCACAGTTTCATTGGTAATTGTCTGAACTATACCCGTGAATGGTAAAGCTCAAAAATCTAAGTCACAAAAGAAGGAATTTTGTAATTAGAATAATATATATCAGCGATCGCCGATAACAATTCAACATCTGCTGAAAACGTTCTTCCAATATGAAATAGCCGAGAAATAGCACCATGTCTATAAGCTCATTCATTAGCTGTTCAAGTCAAGTTACAGGTCATTTTTTGTGAGGTGGCGCTATTTCATAATGGTAGTTCAGAAATTTGGCGTTTCCAGCACCGCCATTAAATTACAATCAGATATCTTTTTTTTTTTTTTTTTTTTTTTTTTTTTTTTTTTTTTTTTTTTTTTTTTTTTTTTTTTTTTTTACACATACAAAACGTCGCCCGCATCACATACTGTCGTATTTTACAAAACATGTTTTCCGAGAAAATCGCAGTTCAAAATCTACCGCGACATTTCATGTCTATATGGTAAAATGAAGCATAAAAGAAACATCTAGACTTTACTGTTTTGAAAACATTTTGAAGTCCAATATAAACCATAAATCTAATTTTAAACTACAATTATATTATCTTAATTAGGCTACAAAGTTATAAGTCTGTATGTGAAATCACAAATAATGTATATTGCAAAATACGCCGCATATTACACCGTTGTTTTTCAATGTACGTAACATAGATCACTATGTGAAAAGCTTGTTTACGAAAGATCGACGGAAATACGTCAAAATAGATCTGTATGTGAAATTGTTTATTTTGGGATCGGCGAAATACAAAATACAACAGTATGTGAAATACGGATATTATGATTTTGAGGAAAATTACAAAAATATATAATTATAAACTAATTAATTAGGAAACCTCACACTTTGAAACTTTGTGGATGGCAAGAATTCGATGAACTAAGTAATTAGGCGAAATTTCGGAAAAACCTCAAAAATGTGAAATATGACAGTATGTGATGCGGGCGACGAAAAAGTCACCTTTGAGCACATATATATATATAACACAACATGTGCAAGTAAAATATAATAGCAGATTTAATCATGGGTTTAACTTATGCATAATAACAAGAAAATATTTCAATAACGTGCAATAAAGAAAAAAATAGATTACCTTCTGCTGCACTGAAGTATTTTTCTGAATGAAACCTTTGAGCTTTTGTATTATCTGAAATAGAAAAGATATTATGGACTAGATGAAATATAAGTCATCTACTATAAAGACAACCTACACCCATGAGCAATTGGGGGACCCTGATTTTTTTTTTTCATTTTCAAAAACATAAGTTTTCTGGAATAAACATATTAATTGAACCATCTTGTGCAGTTTTTGGTGAATACATTAAAGTTAACCAATCTTACAAACCATTTAGTTTACCAAGGCCAGTGCCAACTACACTGCTTGCTTGTGGCTTGACTGCAGATCCCTTAAAATAACAGCTACAATTATAATGCCTATTGAAAGAGAAATCTCCCAATTTCCAAAGAATGTTTTACTTGTGGTCATGTTGTATCCATTGCTTGTAAGCGTTCCGTTGAAGAGCGATGTTAACCAAACTTACTGCACTCATCTATGGCGCAGTAGAAGAGATTTGTCATCTACCAAATATCACTGACAATTCTAACAATTTTCCCTCAAAAAAAATCCTTTGTGAACTGGTCAAACAAGTGATGCACCTTTTTCCAATAAAACCATATTGCATCACCTAGGCATTTAATATAAGATGAACAACCTTTCATGTAACCTTGTCAAAAAATTAAATGTATTTTCCGCAAAGTTGAGGTAACGCAGATTATAACTAGTCCCCGAATGTATTTTCATACCTTTTCTATAGTACTTACTTATCTGTAAGAATTGTTCATACCTTTCCTATCGCAGTAGCTGGGATCTTTTGTCTATTAACCAGAAGTATCTTGAGTTTTTCACTGATTTTGGACCTTTAAATCACCTCCATCCACAGGCATCAAGCTTGTTTGCCTAGGAAATCGCCATTGTGTGGAGAATTGTTGGCCATAGGTAATTAGGTTGTACATATTTGCTTTAAAGATGTGATGTATTGGTACACACTCAGTCGTATGATACAAGCAATCATTGGTAATTTGAGGTGTTTATTCCATCACAACACCGGAACTATACTTGATGGTTATAAATTTTAAAGGGGCATTTTGTGATCCACACCTTTTCCACCCCACTTTCCTCGTAAAAATTTAGATTTATCTCTCACGTTCGTCTTGTATAGTAATATTATGGGCCTACCTCTTCCGGCACGTTCCATCTACTCTGGAAGAAATTCCTATTTTGTATTTTTCTGTCTGTGAAACTGACAGAAATTATAACACAGTGGCCAATGGGCACTGAGATACAACATTTGCTCATATATAAAAACAGAACATGTCAGAATCAACTGAATCTTTTGGAAAGATTTTCTTGTGCAATATCTATTGAACTGTAACAAAATGAGGTGCTAGGAATCACTAAATAACACTTTAATTTGAGATAAACAGTTATTGTGAAATGATTTGTTTACCTCTTGATGTCTTTTTGATCTTCTCTAGCACCATATGGCATAGTGACCTCTCTGAAGAGACACAGCAATACTGCCATCTCTCTTTGGGTTGCCTTGTGTGTTACTACACCCTGGAAGTAACAACCGCATATTCTCTATTACCTCCAGATTTTGTGCCCGATATTTAGTATAGAAGAAATAAGACCACCCCTTCTCTTTTGTTATTAATATACTTGTCCCTTTGTGCCTCAGATTTTTGTGTATCAAAACTTGGGCTGAGATTACATTATTTCTTATAAACATCTAACTTGTATATATTGACAGGTGATACTGGAAAAGGAAACTTCTAAAACATCTCAAATTCAACTATTTTATACCTATCTTTGTCCTCAACTATTCTTAGAAAGTTGATATGATTTGAATAGATAGTGACTTGACTCACGGCCTATCACTTACCAACCCCTGGCAGTATGTACATGCATCATGTTTTTGTTCGGCCAAGCTTTTAAAACACCCAGCACATTTATATAGTAAAAAGCACTCTTTGAACATACAGTGGTCATCCAAAATATCAATAGGCCACTCCTGTCCGTTTGTAATAAAACCACTGAGTTTTAATTACGGTCAGGTTTTTATTTTCATTCTGCGAATTTAACATTCAGTTTCATGATAAACGCTTTTTATGTTTTTGTCAAATGAGAACGCCGACACATAACAGTGTTTAGATGTGTGTGCTTCAACATACTTGTGCATAAAATCCTGTAGCCTTGAAATATGCACATCAAATATTTCTGAATGATTGCTAAGAAATACACAATGCTTGCCAGTGGTGTCAATTTGTTTTTGACATTATGAAACTTATAAATAAACAGTTCTGCGACAAATATGTTACTAGTACATTTGCACTTTTTGCTATTTCGAACCTGAAATTGTTATATCCAAATATTCACAAAATATACCATTTGTTTATATTCAAATACACTAAAAATATACCATTTTTAAGCTAATATTGTAAATATGAGGTGATTTTGGTAAACAACACATGCACACGCATACAAATTGGGCTCACAAAATATTGGCAGGAATATATCCCACATGGCAAGGATTTACAACCTATCACTATTCCTAAGGATGAAACCTAATACTATTCCCAATTTCTCTTCCTTGGATAGCTTTTTGTAAGTGCAGTGCTTGTCCACACGTGACTACAGCCTTGCCATGGCTTCTCGACTACTGCATAGCTCCACCAACACCACAAACCGGTCTGGCCTTCCCTCATTCGTAAAACAATCCTTATGCACCAAAACATTCTTGTATTCTTCAGTGGTTATCCCACTTCTGATAAGCATCTGTAAAAAGTTACTACTGCGTGTTAAAAAATGTACTTAAAGAGACATGAAAAATGAAAAAAACTAAAAAATTTCCCCCTTTAATTTTGAACCCCTTTTTTGCATAATTGGATGTGACCATTCATGTATTAGAGCACACCTGAAGTAAATACGTCGAATAGTGTCGTATGTAAAAAGATCATGAAGATGATGATTTTGCATTTTCTGACCTGCATCGACAGAAACTCAAGTGTGCTTTCTATGGTGACGATTACGATAGTGGGTTTAAAACATAGCTTTTTGGTTTTCTCTTTACTTGTTTGTTCAATAAACGTTGAAACGTCCGGTAGGTGTTCACAATCGATCAAGTGCATATCAATAGAATTTGTACCTAAACAAATCTCCTCCTTTAAGCTATTACATATTTTTTTATGACTGCAAATGCAAAATAATAGTTTATAATTATAAAATAACTGCATTTAAAGCTTCCATTCACGTACTGTGTGTCCATATATTTTCTCTTTACCATGAGGTCTTAGTTTCCTGAGGTGTAACCCCACTCGAGTGTTCTATATTGTGAAATTGCTTCCATGGTGGTTGGTTCCATAGCAGTGACAAAGCTGCCTCACAAGAACAATGTGTGTAGTTGTTGGATTCACTGCACACACAACTCCCAAAGCCTCATCTAAACGCTATCAAACCTAACAAAGTACAGTGTGCATTAGCATGCCAATGTCATATTATAAAAAATGTTCTTTCTAGGTCTCTATATATCTATCTAGATATAGTAGTAGTAAACCAAATTTTAAATCTCGGTTCGTCCCTGATATGAGGGTACGCGGATTCACCACAACAGTCACAGCATATTTATGGAGCAAAGATAGTATTCACCAAAACACATTATGTGTTATAAATCATTTAACTGAAAGCCTGATGTCCTTGCCAATGTGTGAGAGATAACATATGCATTTCTCTTCTTAGAAGTGGAATGCCCCAAAATACCATTTTAGCACACCTAAAAGAGAAAATGGAACTCGACAAGTGACCCCAGGTCAACCCTGTCGACCATGACTCTTTCCCAAATTCCGTTTTGGCCCATAGCCCAGTCACGGACGAACAACAGCCCATATCATTGCTGTGTGGGGCGGGGCCTGGGAAGCGGGAAGTCAACATTGGAAAAGGAAATAGGCTTCAGTTATATGATTTATAAAACACTAATGTGTTTTTGACTATCATTACCACTGAACTGATTTCCTTTACACAAATGTGACGGAAACATATGCAAATTAACCCCGTTGAATGAATATTTCAATCAACATCAGACTAGCACACATAGTCAGAGGTGGAGCATGATATCTCAGAGAGAGAGGCGGACAGGATGCAGTCAAAGGTAGAATCAAAAGCGTCCAGAGCACAAAAAAACATGGAATCTAGATTCCAAAAAGTCAAGAAGCCAGTAACTCACCTAGCCAGTGGAGTATTACCAAGGGTGAGTAAACAGGACCTTGATTTTATAATGTGTTTAAATTTGTTTTACCTAAAACTTTTTGGAGAAAGAGCCAGAGCAGAGAAAAACCCGCAGAGAAAACACCAAGCCTAAGGAATAGGCAAAGGGAAGAACTCTGAAGGAGACGGAAGTGCGACGTAGGCCCTAGAAAAGGGGCCCCAGAAGCACCCCGCGGCAAAGGCGGATCCAAAAAAAACAAGAGAGGGCCCCCAGAGCGGGGGACCGATCAGAACAACACAGATGAACCCAACGGGGGAGACCCGGTGGAGATAAAGGAGTTGAGAGGAGAATGAAGGAGCCAAAACAAAGGCCACGGCCCAGCAAAGGGCTGAGACTAAGTCCAACCCTGACCCGGAAGAAGTAGCATAGCTACCAGAAGAAGGAATTCTCCGAGCTAATTCAGCCGGGAAAGGGGACCAGAAAGTGTGAGTAAAAAGGCGAGGACTGAGCGACGCCGAACCCAAAGCGAAAATTGGGGGGCTTCGCCAAGGAGACTCGTCGACAAAACTCAGATCCCAAGAGGGAGCTAGCTTTAGGGTCAGGAACAGACGCCTACAGGAGTCAATGGAACGCTCGCCAACGTTACCGAAGAACGAACCAAACAACCTAACTGTGGGAGGCTGAAGTAGGACGACCAAAAGACCAAACAACGGACGTTGGAGACAGCTAACCAAAGCTCTCAAAATAATGCGAAAAATCCCACCTCAGGCGGTTGTCGCAGCCAGGAGGGGACGATTCAGGCTCCCCGACTCGGAAAGGAGACAGAACCACCGAGGAAAAGAACGAGGCAGACCTCCGCAAAACGGGAGCCGAGGCCACACAGAACCGTGAACCGAAGAGCAGTCAAATGCTAGATTAATAATAAACTAGCCCTCCCTCAGATCGGGCCAGCGTCAAACCTAGCCCAAAAAGAAGACAAAGAGGGTAAACCACCGAGAAGTCACCAGAGGGGAGAACCCAGAGGCTAGCTCAGCAGAAACACGAGTCGAGCCCCCAGAGGCGACCCATCGAGAGAGCTCACTAAATGCTCGGGTAAGCCCCGAGCAGAAGCCAAACCAGTGGGGACTGTCAGCAGAGAGGAAGGTGACAAAGTAGTAGAGGACCACGATGAACATAACAGCGGAACTTCTGGACAAACGACCAAACGTATAGAGGTGGCAACAAGAGCCACTTAGCCGAACAAGGCTACGGGCAAAAGGATGACCACAAGAGGCCCTGTGGAACAGCACCGCAGGCGTCGACCCAAAATCTACCGAGGAGAAGAGAGTGAAAGAGACAGCCACCGGCGAGGTCTACCCGAAAGGTGCGGCGAGATACCGACTAAGGATCACACGGCTCGAGAAAAGGGAGTAACAACTCGACAACCAAACTCGAGACGTCAGACATGGAAGACATGACTCGCAACGGGGGTTTACGCGTTCTCCCCACTTTCTTCACCCCAGAGACATTCCCGCCGCGGAGAGAGGAAAGCTCCCAAACCGACTAAAACGATCAAGTCACAGACTCAAAGAGGGTATAAAAATCCCAGTCGGAAGTGGGCAGACCTCCATGTCAAGAGCTCCCAGATCGTAAAGATAGGAGTCAGAGTAAAACCGAACGTGGCCCCGGGACCCCGAGGGGCCTAAGGGGAAAGCACAAGATCCGGTCGCACACGGCGGGAAGACAAGACAAGACAACTGCCAGGAACAACTGAAGAAAGCCCCCATTGAAGGCGAGTTCGGAGAAAAAAACAAAAACAAAACCCCACCAAACAAGGGAGTACCCCGTAGCGGGGAATCCCTCTAGGCAGCACACGTGAGACAGAAGGCGGTGGCAACGAAAACCGCGAGTTGAAATAGACTCGAACAACGGAAGCCTGGAAAACCGCTGGAGAGAGGGGTGAAACCCCTAAGACCAGACCCCGACGAATGCGGGAGCAAACCCCGGGATGAAGCCGGGAACGAGCTAGGCCCGGACGGACACCAACGCTAGGCCCGGACGAAGCCCCAACGCTAGGCCGAAACAAGGCCCGACGCTAAGACCGTATGACGAGCCCCAAAGAGGGGACCGTCGAGCGATCCAAAACCCGGTCCAGGTACCCCCGAGGGGGACAGCGGACCAGGCTAGACAGCCGGGAGCCAAAGGATGTGCGAGAACTGTCAAAAAGCCAGCCCCTAATCCCGAACAACGGGGAGAAGGATCACGGTCAAAGAACAACCCCCGGACCCAACAGTAGGCGGAGTCAAGGCGAAGCGAAAGACTCAACGGATAGGGGTTTGTTATGTGACATGGGAGCACGTGGGTAAGTTGGCAGCAGAGCCAAACCACCAGCGCAAAGGACGAAACAGAGCCCAGAGGGGGCGAGGGCATCCACATGGGTGGGAGCCCAGCCCCAAGAGGGAACCGGAGCATCAGCGTCAAGACTGCATAACCAAAGCCCGAGACCGGCAAGGCAGGCTAGGCCCCGACGGCACCAGCCGGCATGTAGGCCGAGGTCTCGCGCCCGCAAAAAAGTGAGGGGACAGAGGGCAAGGAAGAACAGTCAAGGCGCAATGATCAGGTTCCCCATACGGGGTGTAAGGCCAAAGGGAGAAGGACATAGAGCCCCTTCCCCAGGCCTGAGCCGGCCCAGTGAAGACCCTGGAGGGGCCACGTATAGACAAGCATAGGCATAGGCCTCGTAAACCCCAAAGGGGGCCAAGGTAATTACACCACGCAGCAGGGCATCGCCCTATAGGCAGGCCCGACAGAAGGGGCCCAGCCAAGCGTGAGTCGGGGAAGAACAGGGCCAAGCTTACCCCGAATGGAGATGACAGGGTCAGTCGAGAAGCAAAGCTAAAACGATGATTTTGAAAATTGAAAGCCCCCACCAAGGGGGGGGGGGGGCCTAGCCAAAGCGGAGTCAAAAGACCGCCAAGGCAAGGACTCTTAGGCCGACCTCCCAAGGCAAGCCAAGGGGCTAAAGAACCAAAGACCAGTATCAAGCCACAGGCTGGAAACATGGTATCGACCCCACGGGGGAACAGAGGACTAAACGCCAGACAGGCAAACTGTCACTAGGCCAGACTCGGAAGGAAGGAAAGGGCGCTATAAGGCCCCGCGATCCCAGGAGGGAGCAGCCGAAGCTTGCATCATAGCTAGAGTCCAAGCTCCACGAGGGAGACAGCGGACCAGGCTAGGTAGCAGCAAGCCTAAACAGCCAGAGCTAGAGCCAGGACAGCTAAGGCCAAATGGCCCAGCGCCTAAATGGGCAGAGACAGAGGGCCTCAGTCCCCGATGGTGCACACGCAACGGGCCCGGAGTAGCACCACGAAGGAGCTAGGCTACCGGGACAGCAACAGTCAGCGCCAACGAAGGCCAGCGACGGAAGCGCCGTCGACCAAGAGCTGAAAGCCATGGAGGCCGGAAGCAGAGGCATAAAGGCTAAGGTCTGGATCTCGACGACGCTGCAAGCTATAGCACGGCAGGATGAGCCCCGTGCCCAGGCAGAGGCGTGCTAGGCCCACCACAGGCAGGGCAAGAGCATCCCCGGAATGGGGGACCCTGCATGCCGAAGATAGAGCAACGTCAGAGAAAGGACGCGGATCACCCCGTGACTACACAAGGCTGAGAGGGCTTTCCCGCCAAGGCAAGGCGGGCGACATTGCCAGCCAGAGGTGAATGAAGCCACCTGACAGATAGGGCCGCCCCGTAGGGGCCCCGCCAAAAGCAGGACTTGAGTAGACCCCAGAGAACCACCGAGAGACCTACGGCATCCCGAGGGGATGCCCGAGAGCCAGGGTGGAGCGAAATCCCCACAAGGGAGACAGTCGCGGCGCCGAGAGTTGAAAGTCAAACACCCGGGAAGGTGGGACAAACAACACCCAAGCAACCGCCCCCGTAAGAGGAGACCAGATGCTTTGGTCGGCCCGGAAATTCCACGCCCAACAACGGAGGATAAACGGCAACCCGGAAATCAACGCCGATGACGGCGGCTAGATAAACGGCCACCATGCAGCGTACCCCTACGGAGGAGGAGACGCGGCCTAAAGGATTGAGTGGGATCCAATCAACCCAAGCCAATAACATACGAGAGGTGAGACGCTATAGAAAGGGAGGAGTACTCCGCCCTAAGGCGGGCGAACAACCCCTAAAGTCCCGGAGACACGAGCTAACACAACCCGCAGAGAGAGACATATAGCGACAGAGGCTAAGCACGAGCACGCAGCGCGCCCTGAAAGTGCATGCTGCAGCCTGCACCGGGCCCACGTGCAGTAAGCCCCGAAGGCTACCCCACGAGGGAGCCGAGAACGAAAACACACACGGGTGGCACCGTAACGGCGGAACGTAGCGGGAACAAGCGCTGGGAAGAACCGCCACCAGTAACCGCCAAACGGAAACCCCGCGTGAGCGGGGGGGCCCAAACTAGCGAAGCGCTCGCGCCCCACCTAGCACAGTGAAGGCCCCGGGAAGCACGCAGCAAAAGCCAGAGTTAACCCCGGCGGGCTAGCAGGCTAGACATGCGGGGTGTGCGTAACGCCTGAACAGCAGAGGAATAGCGCTGGACGAAACGAACCAGTAACCCGAGCAATGGTACACGCGTAGCGGGGGCCAACCTAGAGAAGCGCCGGCGCCTCTCTTAGCCCGTTGAATTGAGGGCTGGTGAAGCAGCAGCACGAGCCAGATGATAAAGCGTGGCTAGCGAGCTAGCCATGCGGGGAGCAGTGAAAAATAAACGACACCCGCGGGCGACAACAATAGCGGGGCGACGAGGAACCCACTCAGGGAATGACGAATCAAGCAATGATATTGAGGGGAAAAAATCGGAAGACCGATCCTTCCACGGTCAGCAGGGTTCAGAGGACTTCTTAAAAACCACGAGCGCAGTGGGGGTGTCGATACTGGCGATGGATCGGCCCGAGGAGAGGAACCCAGGGCGTAACCATAGCCAAATCACCGATACCGGACGGACTGGCGGCCGCCCAATCCCCTAGGGAAGGGGCAGAGCAGAACCATGCTAGCCTGCACCGATAAGGCAACGAGCTAAATCAGGCGAGCCCAAGCACGGCAGCGGGTTTAGTCAGGCAGCCCCCTTGAGGGAGCGCGGCCGACTCGATGCTCTGCTATACCCGGGTGTCCGCAAAGCCGACAAATCCCCGGGGGAAGGAAAAAGGCAGAGAAGACCGCGCTAGCATGGCACCAGAGAAGCCCCTAGGGCTAGCCCAGGCGAGCCAGCGGCCGGTGAGAGTCGGTAGACGGACGAAACTCCCGAGAGAGACAACGCCCTACTAAAAACGCAATGAAGTCGCCGACGCTACAACATCTTTAGGTGCTTCCAAAGCAGCGGGGCCGCCTTGGAAGAACCTCGGACCGGGGCCCGCAAAATACAACCCCCCCCCTTTTTCCTAAGCGAACATAGACAGGGGAAACAGTGTTTCAATGGCGAACCATTGAAAAAGAAAGGCCACGACAAAAGAACGAGCACCAAACGCGAGCGACAGCGGGGAAAGCAAGACCCGTAATTGAACGCCACGGAGAAGGGAAAGAAAGAGGGACTTCGGGGCGGCGTGGGGTGATTGAAGCGAGCCAGATGGGCGCGAGTGTCGGAACGAAAACGAACAAGGAAAAAAAGGCGAGCTCGCGGTAAAACCCGCGCCCGCCAAACGCTGAGACCAAAGATACCGTCGCGGTAACAAAGGCACACACGGTAAAGGAATTTCCAGAGTCAGTTGTTCACATATTTTCTTAAAATACAACAAGGCAGACGAATAAAATAATAGACACACTCACCCAAATAGAAACGGTTTATTGATAGTATTAAAAACTACATAGAAACAAAAACAGGCTCACAAGAAGCAAAGCATCCAAAGCAAGCACCTATGTGGTCGGAATGGCGGACTTTGTTTACCTTTTTTACCGCTACAAGCATACATGACCGAAGGCGGTTTATTAAAAAGGATACCAAAAAAGCTCTCCGACGTGTAAAGTCGCTGTTTATTCCTCCAACAAGAGCGTTATAAATCCAGTATATAATCAGTAATATATACAGATAAATTGGTCTTTTTATCGTAGTATGGGTATTCGCTTTGAGACGAAAACAGTCCAGGATCAAATATCTCAGTTAAAATTTGGCTGCTATCACGAGCGTGCGATTGTGTACACGCGTCCGTTTGTTATGTAGGGCGGCCAAAAACGGAATTGAGGAAGAGTCATGGTCGACAGGGTTTGACATGGTGTCCTGGTCGAAGTCCATTTCTCTTTAGCGGGTGCTAAAATGGTTTTTTTGGGCGGCATTTCAATTCTCAGGAAGGAAAATGCATATATACAGTCACATTGGTGCTAAGAAATAAGTTCAGTGTAATGATTTGACCGGATCCCTTTCCTGACGTCAATGTACTGGATGGCCACATTAGCTCTCCAGAGCTGACGCCCTTGTAGGTGATCTTCTTTTTAGTTCGACCAGGGATCAGCAATCCTCATCGGATTTCCTTTAGAAACCTGATGGGAGTGACAGCTCAGTTTAGCCGCCGACAAACCCATTTAAAGTCAAGAAAAATTTGGTGGCATGTCAAGGTTGATTCAATGTTTAAAACTGCCATTTTTTTGTCAACAAATTAGTGGGACAATTAGTAGCCATGATTGAGGAAAATTTATGATTTTGTTCATCGGTTCTCCAATTTCTTCAAATCCCCATCCGTCCCACCAATCCAATTTCGGGACGGATAAATATAAACGACATTTGAAAATGAGGTGCTTCCAGCAGACTAACAGTGATCCAGGGTAAAGGGGAGTTTATCTAATGGGACAAAAGCGTCCCAACAATTCTAAACGTGCAACACAAAAAACTATTTTAAACAACTTGGGGTTAAGTACCAGTAGTAGGCTTATACAACTACTTAAACAACAACTCAATCAAACAACTCAAGTTTTGGGTTTTTTTTTGAAATCTTTTCTGTGTAAATTCACTGTGTTTTAACTGAAATTTCAGCATTTATGTGAAGAGTTTTGCAGGTTGGGTTATAAAATGGTAAAGCATTTCTTTTTGGCAGATAGTGAATATGATACATTTAAAATTAGGATACATTTGACTGTTAAAAAAAGCCCTAATTCATTTTGAGGTGGATTAATTGGTGGGGACATTTTATTCATGAAAAAAGCGCACACATTCTTGCAAGTTTGGCTCACTTCACAAGCGTGGTGTGCTATTAGATCAATGCTAAGGAACCCATATTGAATGTGTGATTTTTTTTTAAATTAAAACTTTCTATCCCTCCGGATTTTTTAATTTGAGTTTAAATATAACTCACATTAGCATGACAAACAAGCTCTGATTTATGCTGCTTTGTTTTGGTCCATTTGAAACTTGTGCTTGTGAAATTAAAGTCATCAGTTATTCTCACCAAAATTGGGGTACTTTTACAAACCCCAAGATGCTTTTAGATTTTGTAGAAACGATCAGTAACTGGCGGGCAACACAGCAAATATTTTTTAGGCCAAATCACCACTTTCAGGTGAAACATTGCACAACTGAAGGGGAAATTATAGGTTTCCTAACTACTAAACTAGTAGACACCCAGGCATACCAAATCAAAAGACGCCCTATCGCGGGCCAAGAATCATCTTTTTCTCTACATGACGGACGATAGTTTACAGCCAGCAGCTCTCTGTGCTATCTTCAAGTACCTTCACGGTTCCTTCAGCTCTCAGCTTGTATGGCATTTCTTGTGTGCTATATTTAGTTTGGTCCAATACATTGGGCATATATTGCCATTTTAAATAAACTAAACTTTGTTTGAAAAGTGATTAATAATGCTGAACTCAATTTGATGATTTCCTTCAAACTATCCAAACCGTGGTGCAATAGCTGTGGAGTAGATACAAAGCAGCTGCTTGTCTACTCCAGTACTGTCGACACAATAAGGCTTTTCATACTGAGCCGGTGATCGATCAACTTTTGCAATCGATCGCCGTTTTTGAAGACTAGTAGTCTGAATAATAGACATGCATGTGCAATTACGCCTTTGTTATGATGTAAACGCTTTCCATAGTAAGGATTTAATGAGCTGTTGCTTTAATTTTACGAAATACTTCTTTCTGAGGCGTTTACTGCAGTGTTGTCATTGACTTTTTTTTTAATGCTGAGGTGCATGGCCATCTTTTAAGTGATATGACTTGTCACCTTGGTTTGTTTCCGCACAGAAATAGTGCATTTTCCGTCGTGAAATTGAACAGACTGAATAAGGAAATTCAACATGGCGAACAGTCTCTTACATAAGTGCTTTTAGCGGACTGTTATGACGTCTCGTAGATGTCAAAAGTCAAAAATACCTTACAAACACAAATAAATTGAGCCTTGTGCACAAGTGGATCTAAATTTTATATAATAAAACAATTTAATGATCTTTAATTGGTGTGGAACTGGTTTTCCAAGAGTTTGTATGTCCAAAAACAAAAATTACAAGAATTACCCACAATATTAAGATTATATTCACTTAGAGTTAACTTAGTGTTCTGTGTGAAGCGTGCAGTCAACGATGATATATTGTCCTCACAGCGTAGACTCCAAAATGACAGCGCATAAGTTCACCTAAATATCCATGGTATATTACATGCGAATCTTCTCAGTCCTGAAATTAACTTGTCCAGCAAGACGACAAGGTTAAATAAGTCCCTCACGACACTCATATTTCCATAGTATATCAGTCCAAGATAATCACCACCGATTCCATCTGTCCACAATTGGAATTCTATTTTGATTCCACACTTTTGGCTTCAAGTCGACATAGAGAATATACGTGACTTCGTGCTTACATGGAATTATAAATCCGGAACTATGGTACTTTACAGGGCTGCTCACATTGCAGATTAGACCTAAGCCTATAACTTCTAGCTACTTGTTACCAGTGGATGCTGGCAGAGAGTCCTTACTCAATCTCCATTATTATATGGACTTCACAAAGTTCCCAAGTCTAAAATAGACATTACCACAGCACCAAAACAAAGCTTGCACTAGCCGACCAATTGGAATTCACATAAATTAATCATCTGAATTAATTACATTCACTTCCAATATAGCTTTATGGGGGAATCCCCGATAATTGCATGTTTTGATCTTAAGCATAAACATGTTGACCCAGGTACTAAGTTACATCTGGAATTCCCCACTTCCTATTGTGCAATCTAACAGTGCACATTTTGTACAAACAACACTGGGATATTACCCCTTTCTCTTTTTATAGTAAACAAAGTACGTTTTACGTAGAATATTTTCTGAGAAATAAATTGAGGAAAATAAATTTTTAAAAGTTTCTCAGAAAAATGGAGCCTATATAACAGACGCATGGTGTGCGTTATTTGTGTGAAGAAAACAACAGCGAATGTGTCAGAGTTGGCGAAGTATCATAATGAATTGGTGGCTGGTTTGAAGTCCTTAGACGGCGATCGATCGCCAAAGGGATTCACTCACCAGCTCAGTGTGAGAAAAGGCCTTATTATCTTCTCTCCAAACTATGAGCAACTACCCAAAAGGGTAGATAATGTAAGGAGACACCACTGGACACCTGACTGGTATACTTTGGCTGGACCTATCTGAAAACACTGCCTCACCAATTGCTCGTGGTATTAATGTACTGGTTGTTGTGAAAGTAGTGCCAGGGTTAGTCTGCCAAGCAGTTGTAGTGATGGATGTTGCAAGTCTGCAATCTTGGTCAAAAGGTTAGAACATTAAGAGTGGTGTTATAAAACACCTGAAATTCCATAAGTCAGGAGATGAAGTTCTGAAATGCTTGATATTTTTTCTATGGGTAATTATGATGAAACACATTTCACTGGGGAAATAATTTCCACTGAATTATACCAGGTTCTAGATTATATTGCCTGGATTTTGCCAATTTCAGCATTTTTTGAGGATATTAAATACCTCTTTATTCATTTTCAATATATCTTCTTATAATTGCACGATACAACCCATATGCAGGAATCTGTTATTTATTATATTGTTGTAAATGCGTTATATGAAAAAAATTGGTGGCTGTGCATGTATTCAGTAGTTTCTATTGTGTGTACAAACATGTTAAAATAGCGAATTTTAAACACAAAAACGTGTCTTTTTTTAAATTGAGTTTTATTTTCGGGCAGTAATTTGTCTCTTAAAACTGGTAGAGTACAAAGTCTAAGGCTTGTCCAAGAAAGATAAATTTTACCGTTGGTTTTGATTTTAGTTTAGGAAAATTCATTTTATTTTAACCCTCATCTTACCCATCCTTTGAAAACAGTTTTCCAACAAAGGGTGGCTACCTACCCCTCGGGAATTCCTTATTAAGCACCATGTTACTTATAGTTTTGGTACCAATGGATAGCTCATGAATGACTTCCTTCTTACATTGATACCAAATAAGTACCAACATACCTGTTATGTCCAAGCGGGTTAATGAAATCAATTTTCAATGACATGGATATACACATTGTACAATGGACAAACAAGTAAGAATATCAGATTTGCAGATTTAAATCATTATTTTACGTTAGAAAACAAGTTCAGTGGATTATTCATGACAATGATATATTATGGTAACATTAAGTTTACAATACCTACACAATGAATTCAAAAACATCAAAGTCTGAAGGGGGTGCGCTTTATATGTTGGCTGTAATTAGATGAAAATTACCGCATGAAAACAGGCCAATGGTTGCTTTGCCTGATTGCCAGGTTTATCGATAAGCTTTTGTTGATTTTGATTTGAATTATTCAGAAACACATCTTGGGTAACCCAAAAAAGCCTCTACAGAAAGCTTTTTTCCATTGGGTTCCATTCCAGTGGCACCGAACAGCTGCAGCTTTTTTTTTTTTTGGGGGGGGGGGGCAATAGGGGGGCTCAGGGGAAAAATATATTAAATTTTGGTAGTACAGTATAGGCCTATGTTGTTTTCATGTAAATTGGCCGCGAGGTGCACAAAATTACTAATTCGACAGGGGAGCAAGAGAGGGCAACATTCCTCACAAGGGTGATAAGCTGGCCCCCCCCTCCCCCCGTTACCCCACTGGTTCATTACACCTGAGGGAAATGGGTCAGGAAGGGATGTGAGGCCAAAGAAAAGTGCGTTCGCAGTGCCGTAGGTACACCATACACTAAATGCGAAATGCATTTAATTTTCCAAAAGGATTTCACCAGCATGGCTCAAATAGGTCATTGATAATCCAAAAACATTTGCAAACCCTATTGGACTGTGAACGGTGGGCCACACTCTTTAATATAATTGAATTTATTGTTTAAGGAATAATTTCTATTTATTTGTATTATTCGTCTTGTGCTGATAAACCGGCATCAATATATGTCCAAGTAACAAAGATGTCCTGCCACCCTAAAAGAAAATAGTTTCCTAACCGATTTTACATACAGCAATTAATAAGAAAGAAAAATTCAAAGTACTTTGGACACCTTAAAGGGGGTAAACTTCATTGGTCCCAAACACGATCCGATATTTAGTAAGCCAAATAAAAATGTTGGAAATTGCCTCACTTGTTTCGATCTTTTTAACTTATTAGACCCCTTTTTTGTCTCGTATGCCTATACAAGAACAGCGTAGTAGTAGTTAGAATCGTAGTAGATTGTAATGACATGTAGAAGTTTTATTATTTTTAAAACTTTTAATGGGTCAAAGAAAAAAAAAAACTCATTATATGGATACTTTGCATTATTAAAAGTAGGTTTGCCAGTGAAGTTATGCATAAATGTGTTTAAGTAAGTGAGTCCAATTTACCACACTCAATGAAAGTAACTTTGTCTCTCAAAAAACTTGAAACTATTTGGTATCAAACAAAACTGTGCGAAAGAAAAGGTGAGATGGTGTCAACTACAATCGGTGAGAAGTTTTTTTAGTACACCGGCCTCATAGCCCACCTACAATGTTAAAGACTATGGCACTCGATTCAGTGACGCTGTTATCTGTGTCATCTTATGGCCACCCGAATAATGGCTCCCGGAGGATATATCTACTTTTATACCGGTCAACTTTATTTCCCACCTGTGATACCTTTACGTGATGAAGGTGTTATAGCATCATTAAGATTGCACTGAGATTAATATAAAGCTTGAAGCCAACCCTAACACTTAATCCCCCCCCACCCACCAATCAATGTTGGGCGGTCTTAAAGAGCATTTCAATTAAAGTTTCAAAGATGGACCGGAGGAGAGAGGGAGGGCTTCCTTTATTGATGTGTTGCAAGTGTGCCAACGATTTGTCCTACGGTAGATGTGTTAGGAAAAAATCATGATAAAAAAAAATACAGCGTTCACGGGTAGGGACGTTCTTTTGCCATCACGATTTTGAATGAGGTCACCAAAGTCAGATGAGGTCACCGAGGTCAATAAGGTCACCAACACGTGGACAGAATCCCCAAAAACCTTGTATCAAGTTGCTGGAAATTCATTGACATAATACACCCAAGCAATATGATAATTCTGACCACTTTGGGCCATGACCTTAGATGACCCGTGACCCCACTCTTGAGAGGGGTAATTGTGGGCACTAACCAAGGACCATTACATACAAATTGTCATGAAAATACAGGGAGTGGAAACACATTGTGGTAATTATGATTAGGATTAACATTTACACAGACAGACGGAAACCCACAACTACCAAAAGCAATCAATGTGTGCCCTCTTGCAGACGACACAAAAATGAAATTTTAAAGTCAAAAATGCCAAAGTAAACCTATAGTTAGAGGGACCTTTACATTAAAAAGGGTAGCGGGTCAGATTCAAATGTAATTTGAATTCAAGGTATGTCAGAAGTGGCCTCTTATGCAGAGAATTATGTTGTAATGGGGTGGAGCAACAATTTGAACTATGTAGTAATTTTACTGAAAATCTATTTTCAAGTGTGCGTTTTATGGAGATGTTTTTGTGGGTGTTGTGGGTGTGGGTGTGTTTGGGGTGTGAATGTGTGTGGCGATTGTAGGATTGTGTAGAATAAGTGTAGTGAGTGGTCATCCTAGTTATTATTTTTGTATCGACCAGTAATATAAGCACTAATCTGAGGCTTAAAAGAGCATGTTTTAAGGGTATGCATTGAACGTTTTAAAATAAAATTATGGGCTAAACTTTAAACTTGTTGTATTTACATAAGGGGGCAAAAACCAATGGTTGTTTTTTATAGTTTGCAAAGTAATGCCAAAGGTTATGAATATTAATAAGCCACTCATGGAGTTTAAAAGAGCATGTTTTAAGGGTTTTGCATTTTAAGGCTTTGTTTAAAATTAAATATGTGATAATTTAAAATTGTGTCTTTACATAGGGGCAAAAAACCCAATGGTGATTTTTATATTTGACCAAAGTTAAACAAAGGTTAGTATGACATTGATTTTTTTATCCTGGTGTGATGCTGTGTAAAAAACAATGGCTCCAATTTTAATCTATTTGAAACCCAAAAATGACAAAAACCTGGTTCATTATGTAAGCATTCTTCCAACACTGATTAGGTGCTATACATGCCTACTATGAGGTTATTGAAACTAAATGTATAAATGTCAGTGCAGACATAACCTACTATGCAGTGTTACAGTTTTAAAAAGCAATATGCCATGTATTCGGGCATTGGTGTTTTGTTTAAGATAGGCAAAATCCTGGTATTTTTCTGTCTACATGGTTCATGGTAGACTGAATTATTACTGTCATGAAAATTAACCATACATATAGATTCATATGACAAATCTGGCAGGATTTGTCCAACATTCATCTTCCCCCATCAGGTGGTTTTCTCTGACAACCTCTTAGATATTCCCTCCCCACTTTTCAACTTTTAATATTGGCCATTGGGTGCTCACTTTTTGCAATGTTCTACCTTTAAAACAAATTCACTTCATGTTTCATTTAGTGGAGACTGAGGATCCTCATTTAGTTTTGAAACTAAAGAACAAATGACAAATTTAGTTTCCAGCACACCTCAAATTTTGTATAGTAGAGCATATCACAGTGATCAATCTCAACCATTTTTGCACAATGATGGCTAACGAACTTAGTAACGTTTCCCTCGGCAAATGGAGAAATTTGCACAACCGTTGTAATGGGCTAGATGCCAGATTTGGTGGTTTAAATGAGGTTGCAATTCAGTACTACAAAGGGTGACTTGGGAGACTTTCACATGAGATATAAACAAATTGTACAATGAATTTTGTATGCAAAGCTTAATTTGTGTGAACTTCTATTGGACAGCAGGAGTTACTTTTAAACAGGTAGACAAGAAGCCTGCTGATTTTTTTTTTTTCAAGGTAGATTGAAAGTTGAAAATACTGTATGGAGATTTGTTTTGAACTGTGATGGACATGCAATGGCATCCAAAGATCTTGACAGATTGGTAGATGTTTCATATAGAAGTCCCCATTGAGCAATGAGGGTATTACATTTTATTCGCCACACTGTATGTCGTTGTTGCAGCCAACGTAGCGCTTGACGGAATAATAGCAATACCTCTTTGCATCAAGGACTTCTATATGCACGTCTACCACTGATTTGATCCACTCAGGTTGAAGAAAGTAATTTGCAAAATCAGTTATTACCATTAACCAACTTTCAAGAAATCAAGGATTAATCTGAAAAATAACCATTGACTGCTAGTGTCGCCGCTGTCGAAGGTGGAATGCTAGATCTCATATGACCTTTGACCACGATGTGATCGTTGACCTTGGTATGTGGACCTTGACCTGACTGTGACATGCTGACTTTTGACCTTGAATTGTGACCTTTGGACATTATAGTGACCTTTGACCCTTATCTGTAATATCCATAAAACCAAGTTTAGTTGTCATTGAACTTCAAAATTTTCAATTTAGGTCAATTTTACATTTCCAGCTTCTTGCACTTGACCTCACTTGGACCGTTGATTTGGATGACCTTTGACTTAGTCAGCCAATGAGGGATCCCATGTTGCACCTATGACTCAAGTTTGGTTAAAATCCATCAAAGTATTGTGGGATATTACAGGCAAATGTGAACCTTTTCCAACAGACAACAACAGATAACATTACAGATAACAAAAGTGGACAAAGTCATTCCTAGTGCCTTCCTGCCTAAGGCAGGTGACACAAAAAACCATATCCTTATTAGCATTGCTTGTTGGTAGCATAAGCTTTTAGCATTATTTTTATGTCATTGTATGCTATTATCTCCATTTCACAATTCATGCCTTGGCTTGAGTTGGATATATAGATGGTCACATAATCTTTCTGCCTGTATTACACACACATTTACCATGCTATAATGTAAACACATTGTACCTTTTTGTTGGAGTTTGAAAAGCTCAACCTTTAAAAAGAAAACACATTAAGGCCAGTGTGGTAAGATGCTATCTTTAAGAATATTGCACTTTAAATTTGTTACATAATTTTAACAAACAGAGAATGCTTTTAAAAAATGATATAAAAACACAAGCCTAGCAAAGATGTGCCCAAAAACCATTAACCCAGGGGGGTGGGAGTGACAACTTTCTAAAAGAACCGCAAGCGGGCTTAAGAGCTGCAGCTCCCAATAGACGGGAAAAGGGCAAAACATAAAATTACTGCAAGTAAACTTGGACATTCCCCTGGAAGCATGCAGTCTGGAAACATGACCTCAGAGACCTTTTGACAATTGGTCCTTGACTTTGGACACCCATCCACATATGAAGGAGGAAACCCCTTATGGCACCTAACCCCAAGTCCTGTTTCCTTTTCTCCAACTTCCCTTAAATCGGGACTTAAACTTTCGAAGGAGACACAAAAATCAGAAAACCTAACCAAAAACTAAACCAAACTGGAACATAAAACACACATAATACCAATGCGAATCCTCGCAAGATCCCCCTGTGCGGTTCAAGCCAGTGATTGATAAAACAAGCGGTTTCTCGACAACAAGTGTCGGCTGGTTGCGCGATCATGCTTATGAAGTTTGGCAAATGATGATTAGAAGAGAAAAAATGCACTGGAGAGAAGAGATATACAAAATGACCAAGCTTGACAGTAAATCGGGCATAGCATTTTGCCAGCAGAGCACTTTTAAAAAAGTGTAACCGAATTGTATGAAATGAAAAAATACATCGCGCTAGTGCGTCTGCGTTTGCGGTTTGTGAATGGGTCAAAACGGTGACATGAGGTCACCAAGGTGACGAGGGTAACACGGGTCCACATGGGTAACAAGGTCC
>JAMKCH010056989.1:0-18418 GCA_023653785.1 Ophioderma brevispina | reverse complement strand
CAATTTTTATACAATGTCACATTCCTTGTCTCAACAGTGGGTGTAAGGATTTTGCCTCTTGGAATTGAATTTTTGTTTTTTAGCCGGATTGGTGAAGCAAGCATAGAGTAGAAGTCATAATATGCGTTGTTGACGTAGAAGACTGGAAGAAGGTTCGGGCTGCAGCTTGGATGATAGTGCACTAATGAGTGTTGAAACTTGCCACTTGGGGCCAGTTGGCTTTCCCTAAGGTCGGATCGCTTTCTGTAGAGGCTGAGATTGTGATCTTGATGTCACTAATAACAAGATTAGGGCAGTGGCCTGATCTGAGTAATCTAGGGAGAATCTTTTCTGGGAGCAGAAGGATCGGATTTCCCGGGTGACTGTTGATAGGTCGGGAGGGGTAAAAACTGTAAGTAGTACAACCTTACTATTCAAACAGCGGTCGGGGTGTTAGAATAGTCGTCAGGTCAGAAAGGCATTCTCCACCAGATATTATATATTTTTATCAATATTTAATGGTGCAATTGCCTACTTTCAACCATAAGGATCTATGCAAAGTTAGATACACGCGTCCGTACCTAAGTTACCAGAGATATACAGTAGAAGTATAATATATGGAATCTGAATTTAACACTTAAGTGACCAAGGGGTTTTCACTCCCGTTGTTCCCAAGGGGGGGGGGGGTTCCATGCGGACCCCCCCCCCCTAAGAGAAACCACTTTCCCGGAGGGAATTTTTGCACACGAAATTTATACCACAATCATGTGAAGGGTCATAAAGACCAAACCCCCAAAAATCAGCAACAAAAAATGAAATTTGGCTGCAAATTAGGGGGCCCCCAAAACATTGTTTCAAAACACGCGAAAAATTGGGAGAAAAAGAAAAAAAGACGGAAAATTCAAATGAAGCCTTGACGCTTACACCAACATTTTGAAAAACTTATTTTATGTGATATATTCTGAACTTACCCAAATTACATATATTTTAACACAAAACCACAGTTTTAGGAATCCTGTATTTTTACGGGTGTTTGCAAAATAACACGTCATTGTCTCATAGGATGTACAGTAAGGTTTGGCAACATCCATTGATGAAATGTTTGTTTTCAGCAAATAACATATCATAAGGAGTTAATTTTTAATGTTACTAATAAATTGTTTACGTCATGTATGTGTGAACTTATATCAGCAAAAAAATGCTTTGGCTCTACTCTTCTTTCCCACTTCCCATCTCGTCTGGGGTACGAGGTTCTGCCCAATTCTCGGCGTTCTTTCTGCTTTCTATTTTAGAAATATTCTGAAATGCACACTTCCGTTAGTGCCCAAGGGGGGGGGTGGTTACATGGGACCCCACTAATTAACGGCTTGGCCTCATTAACGGCTTGGCCGATTTTAATTATTTTGGTATGAAAAGCGCATTAAAAGTCAGACAATTTACAAAAGATTTTGGCGCAAAATCCACGCGTAAAGCAGGAAATTAGCGAGTTTTGAGGAAAACAATTTTGGGGGTCCCTAAGAAAACCCCCCTCCCTTGGTCACTTAAGTGTTTTAAATTCCAGTGTAAAAAGGGTTTGGTGTCCACATGTTGACAAAATTTTGTTTCACAAAAGTGTGATCAAAACCAAGCTATAGTAGATTCAACCCATCGTGTCACCACCGGAGGAGTGTTGGCACGCGCGATTAGTTGGAAGGAGGCAGAATAATGGTGACCCGATTCACCTTTTTCAACTTTTAATTCCATCCACTGCACATCCCCCCTCATTCAATGGCATACTTCAGAAAAGTACTAGAGGTGACACGATGGGTGAATTTACTATAAAAAAACAGAATTGACAAGCCATTTTTTTGGTTTTATGGCGGTGCAGAAAGTTTTACCCCCGGCGTAGTCTGTTCACAGACTGCAAAAATATTATCTAAATTGGTACTAACTGCGTGAGAAACTAACGTTATCAGGCGCCCCATAGAGAATGTACATGTAAATGAACATAATCTCAAATATCTCCAAACAAGTGTTCTACTGATTTTTTGGCATCAGAGTGTCAGAAATTATTTTCTCTCGGTTTTAGAACTCCCTCAACTGGGTCTGAACCGTATAGAACCTTATGAGACAACTGAACATTTCTATCATTTGTTTTTTACACCGCCATCTCTATTGGCTCTGATGAGCACCAACTTTTCCCACGGGCTACATCACTACAATCACGAGGCTTAGTCCAATTTAATATGCATGCCTCGGCACTTTCCGCACCGCCATATTTGGTTTTTATACAAGTAAGGAATAACTTGTGAATATATAATACAGTTATTAAATTGTAAAATTTTAAAAATGTATGGAATGAGAGCATAAGGAGACAGAAGACAGCAAAACAAAAAGTCTGAACTGAAAGACGGGGCGGCCATTTTGAATTTAATCAAATTAGTTATCCTTCCGCCAATTGGTATGTATTTCAAAATAACTTATGAAGCATACTATACTTCTTTAATGTAAAACTATTCGTTTTATTGGCTTCACAGCTATTTTGATCTACCGCACAGAAACACGCTGAAAAAATATTATGTAAAACCGCATTATGTGAAAAATTTACATATTTTCATGCAAAAGCTGGTAAATATACTGGTACATAACATTAAATGGAAAGTTATAACTCATATTTGATATCCGTAATATGACAGGGGGTTCAGAAGACTTCCAAACCGTAACATAGGCGACCATACTCAAACAGTAAGATCACATTTGAGAAATTTAAAAGAATCCTTAACACAATTACTTTTTTAATATTTTAATGTAAACATCACGCGATTCGCTTCAGTAGTTTTGAAGAAATAAGCGATTATTTAACCGGTCTGACACTTCCTTCCAAGTTTTGCTCTCATAATGCAGATTTGACGTTAACTACCGCTGATCATTACTCATCGCGTTATCTGTTCAAGGTGTCCATTACTTTTCATACCTACCCCAAAACCGGCCTGTTAGTATTTTGTGAGTTCACTGCCATTTTGTTCTTTTTTATTATAGTTATAAACAATTACCGTGACAATTATAACACAAAATCCACAAGAAAAACAACGTGGTAAATTATTATTAGATAACACACCAATAAAATCTGCCAGAAATGTGAAATATGTTAGTTGACTAGAACTAGGGAGTGGCACTGCATAGAATTATTGAGAAGTTAAATCAATACTTTAACAGGTAATAAACTGAACAATAAGATATTCACAATACTTTTTATCAAATTAGACATATTATTCCAATAATATGGTTGATTCCCTTTAAATTAATAAAGGCATGATGAGTGCAAAATTCAAAAATATCACGCGTTTTAATATAATGCCACTCGGTTATATGAATACTGGCAGAAAGTATAAACCTTTTATCTTTTTGAACTTTGAGAGTTGATTTGGTCAACTGACTTTGACATTTAATTTATACTTTCATTAGTTTGTGCATGCTGGATATACAAGTTCTTGACAGCTTTTAATCAAAACGAAAAATCTACACATCTGAAATGAATTCTTGCAACGAAAATGTGAACATTTGGTGGTTGAAGAAACCGTTCCTTGAGTTTTATAATGAACAACCTAGTTGAATATCAAACTTTACTTCGTTGTCAATATTAATTTCAAAGCACAAACATTGAAAAATCTGCCTTTTAATAATGCAATTTAAATTAATGAAAAGAGGCATGTGGCCTGTAATTGGCGACCGTCATGTAATTAACAATTAATTTGTCAAAAACACTGAAGATTGTCGCTGACATTTTCTTCTCGTTCTTCTTCATGTTTCCTTTCCTCTCTTCAAAGTTTTTAAGTGAAAAAGAAAAGATTACATGGTCTTTTGTAATTTATATGTGTATATTAGTTTACCCTGGTCGCAAATGTCATTTATTGTCTTATTTTGTTGTAAGAAATTAAATGAAAAAAGAATGAAAGAAGTATTGATTATTTCTAGCCTGATTTGCTTCTAATCACTTTTATACATAACTTGGAAAAATTGGGTCCCTTTTAATGTGTTACTAAATCGCTTATTTTTTCTTCAAACTACTGAACCGATCGCGTGCTGTGTACATTAAATATTTGAAATAATAATATTGGTTTTAAGAATTCGTTTTTAAATTATATCAAATGTGATACGTCACTTTTGAAGTTTATGGTCACCAATGGTTTAGGTGTAATTCTTTCTGAGACACCCCTGTATTTTACTATTGTATGTAAAATTTACACATCGTCTTGTAAAAAGAAAACCAAAAAGACATAAAATAAATGTAAACAACTCAGTTACATATGTGGTTTGTAAACCATTATTTAAATGGCGCGTTAAAATTAGGCTAAGTTTACATAAATTATGTGAAGTCACGACACGAGCGAGCTCCGGGCCACAATTGAAAAATGGAGGATCTTGGATGTGGCGTAGCCTCATGGAGTCGTGGGAATATTAACGTATTACATTCTATCTGTAATCGATGCGTTGTGACAAATTAATCATGATTTTAGACCAGGGAATATGAGCTGGCTTATAATTTTCAGGATGATGGGTCATGACGAAAGTAAGCTTTATTCTCAGTCAGTTGAACACAACAGGGTCGTACGTTTACATACATAAAGTACTTACAGGTACGATCCGCCGGCCGTTGGCCAAATCATGGGTGACTGTGGGGTTTGCAAGTCCCCCCAAGCGGATTCCCAGGCCTGATCAACCCGCATGATGAAACTATCAGCCGTTAAAGACGGAATCTTCCACTGTGAGTTTGGAACTTGCACGCACGAACTAACGATGCTGCGATTAAAGTAATCCCCTTTTGCATATGAAGTTGGGCTCATACGATACCAACAGTGTTTACCACTGTAGGTATCATGATAATGATAAGACCTAGCCTAGTGCGTTCGACAGGATAATCGCACGCGACCGTATGGGTCAAGTGCCGGCAGCACGAGAGCCAGGATGCTCGTGCTGCCTGCCCTGACCCATACGGTCAAGTGCAATTATCCTGTCCGAATGATCACTGAGGCTGGTCCTTATCCTTCTATACTTTGAGACAACATAGTACAAATCATTACATTAACATTAATAATTAACGTATATTATCTACATTTTGGGGTAGTTTTTAAAATAAATTAAAACAACTTCTATAACTCCAACATGTCCAAAGTTACGCTAATAATAACATTGCCAAAAGACCCTTGACGCAATTCATTGTTGATTAGTTTGTTTGAAAATGTCTGGACGTCGCTGATAAGATCAGCCTCTCTAAAGACGCTTAGAGTGGCTATCTTTCTCGCACCTCCCTGTGCCCATTTCCAAACAACCCTTAGTGAGAAACGCGTCAATGAAATTGAAGAAAGATACACTTTTCGCATCGCCCTTTACGTTTTCCAAACAAACCCATCAGTGACGCGGTGCGATAACTGCATATGAATTTTTTCTTTCCTCTATACCAATATCCAATGCCCCACTGTAGGAGATGTTTAAAGACCACGCAGACTGTATGTACAAACCATGACTGGTTTCTGGCATTGAAAACGATTTTATTGTGATTTTTGGTTCTTGACGTACACTTAATTCTCATGGTCCTACTATTATATGCACCATGATATAGTCCCTTTCTCTACCTCCGTCTATGATGTCATAGCATTGACGCAGCTTGTACTCACGCGTCATGTTCTGCCATCTTTGTGCGCGAGTTGTAAAACGCCGTCGCTTTAAGCCAGCGCGTGCGGTTACTGGTGCGCCCCTCAAATCGCCCCAGCGCTGAGTCACGGGCACAGAGTTAGGAAAGTTCAGTCTAATCAGCTAAACTTTCTGGAAGGCTTTCTAATTTGACAAATTAAACATAAGGAATTTTATATTTAAGATCATTTTAATGCAAAAAACTGTAGCGTCCTTTGAAGTACTAAAAAAGCTTTTCCTCGTTTAAATTAAGATATAAAACGCTTTTCGGAAAGAAACAGTACAAAAGCCCATTATTTGGAATGGTCTGCGCATGTGAATTCACTAATAACTTTAAAGAGAAACAATATTTTTTTTTCATAAAACAAACACAATATTTTTTTCCTTTTTTGAAAGTTTTTGACACCATATATTGTAGGTTCGTAGAGGGTATATATACGATGCAGGCATGTTACTTGTTATTGGTCATAAGAAGTCGATATCAATTGATTGACGGTATTTCGAGTAGCTAATAGGAGTTGGGGGGCCTTGTGGTGCTCCCCGTGCATTATCTGACCGATCTGACGACCCCGTGCAGTGATCTGATGAACCATCTTATGACCCGTGCATTATCTGTGACCCGTGCATTATCTGAACAGATCCCATTCATTCGTGAAAAATAATGCCGCTGAAACAAAGATAACTCTAACACTAGAAGTTAATACAAGGCATGACCGCTGGTCATTTGTAATAACTAACTAGACTACTCTCGCCTCTCAACCCCACGGAAGGTGCCCAAATTGTCAATCACTTATATATGTGGTTGTTTTTTGAGCGAATAACTTTTTGAATTCCTTGTCATTTACGGAATGTCTGTGTGACTATTTTGTGTGAATTATTTTCCCTAATTTACATCTATATTATGTAAACATTTTTACATAATTGTGTTCAATATTTACATAATTTACATGTAAGCATTTTACAAATTGGTGTTCAAATATTACATAATTTATATTAAAGCTTACAAATTGGTTCAAAATATTACATAATACAATGGAGAATTACAATAATTCTGAACGAATATTACATAAATTATGGTGTTTAAGTTATAACATAATGTTTGGTAAATGGTTTACACCACTAATAATACATATTTTTTATGTGCACTTTCCATAATTAATGTGTCATTTTACATTTACAAGTTTTACATACATATTTGTTTACATAAAAAAAGTTATGGTGTTCTGTTTTTACATAGTAAACCATGCGAATTTTACAGCAGCTGTGTAATCTATTTCTTCTGTGTGTAGCTACAACAGAATGAATGTAAAACATCGGATGGCGGCCAGTTTGGAATTTAATGCAATTAGGCGTATGTCCACCACTTGGATTTTTTTGTGCAACTTTTATATGTCATTTTAGGGACCTAAAAGACATGCATTGTGTTGGAATAAAACATTGCTATTGTCACTTTTTTCCAGGTCATATCCTCATTTCCCAGCCTAATATCAAGACTGTATGCATGTTTATCATGAACCTTACCTCAAGTGACTGAGGTCAGCACTGGATTATTTAGTGGCCTTGCCAAGCTTTTTTTGCTAGAGGCTCGACTATACATAACATGCCTAGCTAAAAATGAAGCATGTGTACGTGTGGGTAGTTTTGTTCCTATGACTAGTGGCATAGTGTTTTGTTTTAATGAAAACCATTTTGATTGGGCCTGTCATGTTAAATAGATTAGAGAGTGGCCTATGAATTTTAGTCCATGACTAGTCTAGGCCTATACTAGACTAGCCCTAAGCCCTAGACGCTACCTAGCTTTCTCTTCGACATAGACTAAGCCTATTCTTCTATAGTCTTGGGTTAACAATCTCTGGCCAAGTTAAAAATACCAAGTAAGGCTTCTTCCCCCCCCCAAAAAAAAATATGCCACACCAAAAGCAAGCCTTTTTGTTCTGTAAAACTTTAAAGTTCGTAGAAGAAAGTTGGAGAAAAATGCATTTGAAAATTCATTTTCGCCGGCCATTTCAAACTCTCTAGAACTGCTGAGAAGCGTTGTTTATTCCAATTTCGTCCTCATTCTCATGTATAATGGGGTCCTACCACACCTATTTACTTCACGAGGTCTGAGCACGAACCGATACAAACGCACAAGACTACGGCGCTCATGCAACAGTACACAACGTATACCCGACGTATTGACAGGGTCTGGCTCACATCGCACCACATTTTGCTAAATTTTTCCCTTTTCCCAGACCTGATTTGTCATAGTTGACGCATTTTTTCGTGAAGTTAACGTATAAGATTTGTTTTATGGACGTGGCTTTTTGGCAGTAAACCGTTTTCGCACATTATGACAGAAAAAGACCGAGTCAGCCTTTAACAGCATAGAATCTTATATACAGTTTTAGCTATTTTATTTATTTATTTATTTGGATAACGCTTCACACAACAGCGGCACACACCTACCCCTGGTGTGCAATCATACACAAAATACAATTGAGATCAAAAAAGTTAAACATTTAACACGATGTGTGGTGTTGTGTTCTGTGTTGTAGTGTGCGTGCATATCGTGTGCTTCAGCTTGCAACAAACATTTATCCACCACATGAAGCCATTTAGCTTCCTGGGTATTTATAAGAGTGCTAATTTTTCCGAGTGGATGCCAAATAATCCGAACCTCCCCCCCTCCCCCCGCTTTAACACAATAAAAGCGGAGATCTTGACGAATTATTCTGAATTTTTTATAATGTCGTCAGGCTGGTTATCCAGCAAAGCCGTACTTCACAAGGAAAATTCCGAGTTATTGATACTATTTTTGCATATATTTTGGTCTCTAAACCAGATTTGATGGAAAGTGGTGCATGAATATTCCGAAAGAAAACGTGTTTGATTTAGCTTATTTGCTTTTTATTATTTACTGGCGGATTAACAAACATGTTGCATTTCCCGGTTTTAGGGCTAAAATTTGAGTAGCGAAATTAACGACCCTCCAAGAAATCGCTAAATATTTGCAAATTTATAACTTCTATAACGGAAAAGTTGTTATTATTTTGGGATATGTTATAAAATAAAGTCTTGTGAACAAACTGTGCAACTCTCATTTTCGAAACCCAAGGTACTCGAGATACCGCCCAAGATAGAACATGAATTTATCAATGGGGGGTAGGACATGTCTTGCTCGATTTGGGCATTGTGATTTCCAAACGGTATTGTGAACGGTCCCCAGTGACATTACCTCGTATCTCTTAAACCTTTGTCAAGATCTTAGTACTTCATGATAAGTTAGGGAAAAAAGATTGACTCAAAATCCGTCGGGGTTAGTGATCAACCCCTCTGCAAAATAGTGTACTTTCAATAACGGTCATTTAGATTTAAATTTTGTGACCCAGGCCTAGTCTTTAGTCAAGTCTGTGTGTAACCGTTTGATATGCGGAAGAGCGCCTACCGTTAAGTCTCTGAAACAGACTAGCACCCATTGATGCCATTTGAATTCCGTGTGGCTGTTTCGGACGTTGGCATGTCCTACCACCCCTGAAATTTCTATCCAACAATCCGATTTTACACATTCCAATACCTCACTGGCAGCCATAGGTGGGGTGCATCCTGCTTGAATTCACCAAATGTGCAAATTAAGTGTAGCATTTTTTTGAAGTAATACTTAATTAAGCGTGTGTACAGACGTACAAAAGATTTGGGTAGGATTTGGGTTGGATGCCCCCAGTAATGGCGTATCAACTCTGACCACATTTATTTGGGCTGGTCGGATTTGGTCTATTAACAAAAGGGGTCTATGGGAGGCGTAAAAGTGGTGGCCCCCAATGACTTTTATATTCGAGCTCTATTTGTGCACCCTAGAAAGAATAAATACGACTCATCAACCAGGGGGCCGGACACGATCTGCTGATTTGGCATTTGGGATTTCAAACGGTAATTTTTATGGAATTCTTGCGTCATTTTCTATGGCAAATATGAACAGAATGAAATTGGTTCTGACACTCGCTTCGCAGGTTCTACCTGCTCCATATTAGGGTCTTTAAAAGCAAGGGGATATTGCGACAGCAGCATGTCCGAGTGTTCCATTTTGCGTAGGTTTGGTTTAGATGTATGTATGTGATGTGTTCCAGTTAGGTTAGGTTTTTGTTTTTCAGTTTCTTTGAAAGTTGAAGTCCGATTAAAACCAGACTTGGGGTTAAGGTGTCAATCGTGTTCCTGTGGATGATGTCAAGGTCATGGACCAAGCTCAAAGGTCATACTAGGTCATGTTCCAGACTGCCATCTTGCCCGGGGTATGACCAAGTTTAGTTTCAGTATTTTAACATGTTGTGACCTCATGCTGGAACAGCGTGAAAATGGGCATCAGGTATACAGTCTAATGCACGGTCCACATAGATCAGGATTTCGGAAGTACCCCACATTGTGCCTTGTGGCAAAGAGCCCCCTTAGCTTGTAATTCTCACTTAAAGCCACTCTCATGATTTGATAATCAATAAACCAAAAATCATCAAAAACTATTTTTGCATGCCTGGAACTAATATTGTTATTCTAACATACCTGCAAGGATCGACCAAACGCAGCCTAATAAAGAACAATCGGTATTTAGTCATAATTGTCCAACGGACACTTTCTACCACACGTATTAAGTAGATGTGTACTTTGAACCTGCCGTTTTCTCCTTCTTTCTTCCTTCTGTTATTCTTCATTTGGAAAATTAACTTCGAGAATTCTCAGACTGATCCTTCACTTTCAAACTATTCTTGCAATTCAAATATTTTCACTGTGTACGTAATAAATCTCTGACAGTGTCTTTAAATATCAATGTCTTAGGTAATTACAAATGTAAACTTTAAACCCTCAGTGTTACCCTTGGACCTTTTACCTTTACCTATTAACCCATAATAACTGGCTTTGATCCTTAGATGTGACAAAATGAAGGAAAATTTAAACTGCTACTTTACATTTCTACCGTTTGCAAATCCAAAACATTACACTCAATACCTCATTCTTAAAACAGCTGTGAGAATTAACAGAATTAACATGCTTCTACAATTATTTTTCACTCTTTTCCATATTCAGTATAAACAATAAATAATAAACCATTGAATATATTCAGTTCATAATTCAGGAAATAATTAAATTTTTGGTGGATTTGTTTTTCTGAAACTAAAAGCAAACATTTGAACAAGGTCAGGTAGGGTCAGAGGTGCCTAATTAGGGCAGCATAATGCCCACTTTTTTAACTTTCCTTGTTTTCCTTCATGACAGTTCTAAGACATTTTTTACTCCTTTTGGGCCAAGTTCAGGCATTATCCCACCCCGAAATTCAAAGGTATTTCAATCTAAAAATGCGGACTATACTTGGTTATTACGGCTAGTAATTATGAATGGCCAATCTATGGAGACAAGACCAAAGCTCGTACTGATGGTGGCAGCGTCCTGAGTAATAAAACCTCCGATTGCCACAAATTACGAATGTGGAAGTAAACACTCTGACAAATGCTATTAACTGGATAAGACGTAAGAATTGAAAACCGGCAAATAATACCAATTGTAAAAAAAATTAAAGCTCATGAAGTTAAGTGATAGTGTGAGAGAAAACAATGCAAATACAAGGATGAATCAATAATCAGATGCGTTGAAAGCCAGGCCTGACGCATGGCCCCCCCCATCAACCACAAGGTTAATTAAGCTGCCATATATGATGAACCACTAAAATTGCAATTTACTATTAAAACAACTAGGAATGGCCCACACTAATGGAGCTATGTGGCCCCACAGATGTGAAATGGGATCTCCTTGCGTTAAAGTACAACTTCAAAGTCCAGGTGTGGAATAAGCCACATGGCTGAAAGAGCAAATAAAATTTTGCTAATCTAAGTGGGAAACTTATTAGTTGTTAGGAAGATTAGTTACTTTCTAATTGCCATTCATGAATAGAGGGAGAGCGTGGCCACTGGTTAGGGCAATTGCCTTGGTGCAGGAGGTCCTCGGTTCAAATTCCGACAGGGCTATTGTGGGATTTAATTTGGTACTCAATTCTAGATTGATTTGTGTAAAAAATTGATCGAACTGGAATTCCGCTATCCCCTGGTTTATTTGGACTTCGACAAAAATGAACGGGGGAATATAGACGTCCTTCACAGGGACGTTAAGCCATTGGTCCCATGTCACGGAGATCATGCGGTACATATAATCACAACCAGTTTCAGTATAGGGTGGAAACCCTGGCCTCGACCTTGGGCTCATTGAAAAAGCAGTGTCTGAACAATAAATGATTTACCCAGGTTAACTAAGACATGAATAAATATAATGAAACTAATGTTTCAAGGATCTATGATAAAACAAGGGCAGAATCCCAATCTGGGCAAATGTGCCGCTTGGAGTTCGACAGCTGACAATTTGGAAATTATGATACCGAATAACGACAGTCAATCTCGTACAGCCTCCGACGTGGAATCAAAAAGACGGTCATGTCTACAGTAAGTGCCGTAACTCATCAGTGGAATACAAATCCGAGCGAGTTTGAACATGCGAGCCACCGGGAATTCCGACCAGCTGATTACATGGACGATCTCCTAGCTAAGAAACTCGCAGTCACCCCCCGATTATTAGTGAAGATACACGCTTCTAAAATGTCATTAATGAATGCTTCAATTTAAGCATGCCATGGCTTATAGTGGCTGATTAAGTGTCATCACGCATGATCCACACATAGCTCGAGGGCGTTCTTTGCATTATAAAAGTTTACACAGAATTATAAAGCTGTGTTTTTGCCGAGTTCACTGTACGTGAAATATTAACGCGGTTTGAAAAACTTGAACAAATTATCAGTATGTGTGTGAGAGTCACTTACAAGATAATTTGCCGGTTTTCGTGTTCTATGGATCGGACGTAAAAAATTCTTGTGGTCAAAAATTATGACCAAAAACATATCTGATTGCATGATCAGTGAATGGTGAAAAGTAAAAAAGAAACACACACCATACTGGTGCTTCATTTACTTTAAGAAATTAAAAAGGGTAATAAAAAAAAACCCGATCCTCAGCCTCGATCCCACCACTCCTACCAGCAAACCTGATGTGGAAAGCATGTATTTTCTCTTTTCATCTGAACTCTTTCCCAGTTAGATGTTCAAGTACAAATATAGGTTGTTTACAGTAATCCATTATTGGTAGTCATAACACACAAAATTACTGCTCATGTTAAAGGGACAGGAGGAGAATTTTTGAGGATACAAATTTATCTCAATTTAACACTTGATCGGTTGTAGACACCTATCAAAGTTGTCAAAGTTTATTGGACAAACAAGTAGAAAAGAAAACCAAAATCTAAATTTTGAACTTGTCTACTATCGTACTGGGCCCGATAGAAAAGCATAATGCCCATTGATTTTCTGTCGTGCACGACAGGAATGTAATAAATCATATTCTGATTAAGGATGGGTATTCAGCTTTCACTTCAGGTGTGGATCTCATACATGGAGTACGGTAAAGGTATAGTGTCGTGCAGAGCAATGCCTATGCGCAGAGTGCCCATCTCTCTTTCCTTAGTGTTTGAGCTAGCCTCCTCCAATTGCTCTGGAGGGGGTTTTGCCTCTCCCCCACAACAACGGGTCGTTACCTACCCGCATTGAATCTGTGATACCCATTGATACACAGGGTAGAAAGGGTAATTGAGGTAAAGCACCTACTCAACACGTGGCTGCAGCGGGGCTCGAACCCACAACTTTTGGGGTGGGGCGAGCACTCAATCCACTGAGGCACACGGGCCCTCAATATGGTAAGCATTCCAAATTATGAAAAAATGGGTTTAAAAAAAAATCAGGAGACAATTCGTCTGGAAATGTTCCTTGTTGTATCATAAAGGAGTGATGGATCAAGATTAATAAACTTTTAGATTTAGATTATGTTTGGCCAATGGCCTTTCCTATGATTGAAGAAAAGCCAAATTAATACAGTTTCATTGGGTGGAGCATCTTTAAAGCAGCACTAGCACATTTTCAGGAAACCGGCCATAAACAGGATTTATTTTGGGGGTGCGGGACTTCGCAAAAGTGGGACTTTTACTAAAAAATGGCCCTTTTTGGTAAAAAGTGGACCCTAACACCCCTAAAATGGTCCTTTGTGGACTTTTTGAAATTATCACAAAAAAAGTGGCTTTCTTCTAAAAATCTCTCAATTTTGTACAGTTTAGAAAATATTGTAGTTAAAAAGACACTGGCCACATTTGAAAAATGTGTGCCTCAAGATTCAAATCAATATTTTGCATGGTTGTAAAGCTCTTTTATACATTAGACCTCACCGAAATGATCAAGACCCAACAGTGTCCTTATGGGTAAACGAACGATCTATAATTAACTGTCGCCGGCGACATTAATTCAGCAGACGACAGAAATGGATTTAACACAAGAAAACACACACCGATACATATTCCCATGGCATGCACCTTGTTGGACACATTTGTGATTAAAGTTATCAAGCAAGGTACATGCCGTAGGAATCAACTCCGTCACATGTTTGCTTGTGTTACGCCATTTCCGGTCGTCTGGATGAATGATGTCGCCGGCGACATGAATAAAAAAAAATCATTGGTTACCCGAACAGTGCTGATTTGGGCTTAATCATTCCAGGTGAGGGCTAAGTTATATAAAAGCTTTTTTTTAAACAAACCATGCAAAAATATGGATTTTTTCTGAAAAAAAAATTGAGAGCACACTATTTTTCAAATGTGCGTTTGTCTCTTTAAAGGTGCCCAACGAGAGGATGTCAAGACTCCAATTTTCTGTGATATGTAGCGATTCATATAGATCAGACATACCAATAGATTCCCTACCTTGCTATCTTGGTCACAGAAATAACTAAAATGAAGAAATGGTGATTTGTATATGCTTATACTTAATAGAAAACATAGGTAAGTTCGTTTCTGCTCCTATACGAAATTAGAAAAATTCAAAATTTTTGCTACCAAAGGAACCATTTCTCAGCTAATCCTTTCAGATGGGGGGATATTTTGGATAGAAACGTTTACATCAGGGTAAAAATCATTACTTTCGAATTGGTTTAGGGATACTGATATGTGAAATCTCTCGTGGCACCTTTAAGGGGAGATTTGATTTGAATTCAATTGATAACTCATGATAAAACAGGCACCTCATAGAGGAGCTATGTCATTGGGGTCCATTCATGGGACATTGATTGGAACAGAAGGGATAAAACACCCCACTTTTTTTAAACTGACTGTAATATGCATGAACATGGGACCGACAGCTTATCATTCCTTGCAAAGGATGCACCCCAATTTGTACTGTCATTTCCCCAAGAGAATTACGTTTTAATAAGGGAGTGGTCATTATTTATGTTGGGATGGAATATTTCAGCCTTTTGGGGAAAATTGCATTCCCTTGCTTCCATAAAAAAAATTTGCATTCGTTCAGTTATTTCTCCCTTTAAAAAGTTCATGTCCTCCACTAGCGTCCTTAAAAAAATTCACATCCCTCCGCTCACATCTTTTTTTTTCATATTGCCCGTCTCAAATCCTTCATTCCCCTAGCGTAATAAGACTACTCATTAAACAGCATAAAAATAATGTATGCTTTCTGATAAATATGACTATAGTTTGAGTAATATTTCTTGGTCACGCACACGCAACATGCTTGTTGCATGAGTGGTTACGGACACCCAGTTGTGCCGCTTTTAGAGGGGAAGCAGCGTTACTTAGCAACTTGGCCAAGAAATTATTACTCCAACATATACTCAAAATTTGGGGAGACGGTCAGAATTTAAAAACAACCGTCGTTTCTAGACCAAATTTTATGAAGAAATGAAGTAATTGATATTTACCTATATTAGCAGTATCCCACCCCCCGCCCCGACTATAACATGCTGAACCACTCCAAATGTTCAAACACTCTGTAGTAAGATTAGAAAGCCAATTTCCGTAATTGGCCATTGTAATGGGTTGTGATGCACTTACTATTACATGAAAGCCAAAATTCAAACAAGGGGAAGATATTGTTACCAAACAGGGAACCTGAGACTACACACACATGCAGAGATTTAATTGGCCTTTGATGACACAATTGTATATGTGGAAAACTTATTTTGCTAACCATTATTTTACAAATATGAGATGCACATAATGTTATGGCAAATACATGTGTAGATTTGAACCGAAAATGTGATTTGTGACGTGTTGACGAACAGTATCATGGACCAGTTTGCAGCATTATTTCGCAAATCGGAACATCTCGGCAAAATCGTGAAAATAAATTGCTGCGAAAATAGAGAATTTACAGTAGCCCAATTACACGAAGATGAACATTGGGGGAAACCGATGGGTCGTACAGTGTCGGATTTCTCGACGATTTTACACAGAATATGACAATCCAAGTTATCGTTGATAAATTAGCTAGACAATTGTTTGGATGGTCCAATGGCTTACGCGATACGTAGCAAATCAATCAGACAGTCGTCTGGGTAATTAAGCAAGTGCGGCTGTGCTACTGGGTTCAGTAGAATGTCTTATGGCATTACTTAAGGCTGACTCAGAGATTTCCCGATGAGGGTGCATTCATTTTTCAAACAAATCGTGTTTTTTGCATATATATAATGCTTGTCCATATACTAATCACTGTGTGAAATAACTAAGCTCAAATCAAAGTCTTTCATGTAGAAAATCACAACTTTCTTATAAATTTCCAGATCCGGAATATTTGTTATATATGGTATCCTATGGCACTGTTATACTGTGCATAAATGTTTACTGTATGAAAACGAAATATCCGATTGATCTCTAACTTTGGAATTAAGCATTTTAGGTAACTATCTTTAGTTCTAGATGACTATTTGAATTACTACACCAAAAATTTATATTTCAAAATCTCTTAGTCAGCCTTTAATTTTGTCATGAAGTGCAATTTTAATTTCTGTATAATGGTTGTGATACCATTTAAGGTTGACATCCTTTCCCAAGGATGGTGCCCTCAATTTTTTAACAATTTTTTTTTTTTGAATATAGTACATGATGCTTGTCCACATTCTAATCACTGTGTGAAATAGCTAAGATCAAATTGATGTCCTTCATGTGAAAAATCATAACTTTGTAATAAAATTCAGGATCTATATTTTTTGCTATATGATACTGTTTTACTATACATAAAGAAGAAAAATCCAATTCATCTCAAACCTTGGAATTTGGCATTTTAGTGACTATCTCTAATTCTAGTTTTAATTATAGTAGATTTCAAATTATGCGAGACTCCTTGCATATTTGGGCGGGTGTGACATTGATATGGGATTCATCCCTGCCTTGTATAGACTAGGCCTTTGTTTGCCATTATACAAAACAATATGTTACCATGGTACAACAATGTCATGTACAGAATCTACTTACTGGAAACGTAATGCATTCATTATACAATGGTCTGTTATGATTTAATGAGTTTGGATGTCAAATCAGTTTTGCACTAATCTCTTAAAGGGTCCATGGCCCGATCGCTAATAGCCTCGTCCCCCAAAGCCCAGTTTTACCTGGAATGGTCAATATTTTGGTATCGGAAGAAACTACCATTTGCTCACCTCATTTCCCCTGTGAAATCTTAGGCCAAGGATGTTGTTGGTTTTGAAGTAATGAGCGAAAATGTACCATTTTGGTCGAGACACCATATTCATTATACAGTACTCTCTGGGGCTTTTACGAAATCACGTTTTCCGCTCTCACATGAAAACGCCTTGAAATATCGGCAGCGAAACTTTACATGTGGGGTTTTTTGGGTGAAGGCCAATCTATCAGATGAACAAGCTTCATATCCTTAAATCGGAGCCATCCCCCGTTCATACAGGTTGGCCCATTTTTGATGACCAAATAAAACGTAAAAATTGTGTTATGTGTGCATCGATATAAGAATGCATTTTTCTCCAATGTTATGATAAGGAATGATACTTTGCAATGTCAAAAGTAATTATGTTCAAATAACAATGTTTAATTAAATAAATGCTGCTGTTTTCATCCTGATACTTCAATTGAAACATCCATCTATCTTAGATGTGAAATAATGTATTTTAGGTCAACATTTATTTAATAGCTACATTACTATATATTGTATGAGTATCATAAACTGTTTTACTTGTGGCCATTAAAATACTGCCTCTTAAGTCTCACGGTGAATGGACATACCTAAAATTTTTAATGAGGTCTCACTTATTTTGAAATCTACTATAATACACAAATAAATTGCATTTTGAAATCTGAGTCAGCCTTTAATGTTGCTTTGTGTGTTGCCTTTTAAGAAATTGTCTTTCGTAATGCTAAAATTTTAAACAGCGTACCCAGCTGGCATGCAGAGGCAGTGTGAGCACCCTGGGGGTTTGGAAAAATTTATACAAAATCGGCCAATTTTTACTCCATCTGATTACTGATTTTCTCCCTCTAATCTTAAAGGTGCATTTAATAATTTTAAAGGGATATCTCTGTAACAAGTATAAATATGCTAAGGCCCCCCCCAAAAAAGTTTGTCTCAGATGAAATGTGAAAATGCTAATGCGAAATGCACTTTTTTTAAAGAAAAATGCTAATGCAAAATGCGGGATTTTGTTTTTATTGCATTTTTGGCCCACTTTTTCCAATTTTTTTGGCTGCAAATTTTCATTTTTTTTCCTTAAAATTAAAAAAAAATCTTTCAAGTGAGTCAAAACCTAACAAAAAAAAAATGCGCTAAAAACAATTTTAAATGTTTTTTTTCTTGGCCTATAACATGCCCTTATGAGTAATAAGATTGAAAGCAACCTAATAG
>JAMKCH010056988.1:0-17379 GCA_023653785.1 Ophioderma brevispina | reverse complement strand
GCAAAACCCTACTATCCATAAGCCATGGACGATTTCAACGCCTGTCTTGATTTCGCTGTACTAATCCTACTGAGAAGCACGTGTATTATGTAAACGAATCTACATATCCCATCACATATGTGTTTTTACAGTTTAAACCAATGGTCAACGCTCGTTTGTAATTTGACAGTATTGAACGTAATCTCTATCAATATATGTTACAATCTACAGGTATACAAATACGAAGTGTGTAAGAATTTCGTATACACACAGCAGGTGTGTACAATTCAATTGCGTACAAGCACCTTATAAACCAACCGAATTCCAAGGTATAACAAATCAAATGCGCGTAATTGCTGATCCAATGTTCATAAAATGCAATGGTTAAGTCGGAGAAAGCACTCTAATTTATTGATTAACGTGCTATCCAATCCCCTCGCTACGCTCAGGGATTCGGAAACACGAATCAACACTTTTCGTGCATTCTCTTAACCTAGTAAACTGACACTGTTGCATGTTTTCTGTTTTCAGAGGCACCAACATCCATCTGCCAAGAAGTGCCAGTGGGGCGTAACCATACCTGGCAAATGGGGGGTGGGGCAAAGGGGTGCCGGGAGGAGATTTCTGAGGGGCAATTTGGGTCCTTCTTCATAGACACTGTCCACGGTCATTCATTGGGGGCTGGGGGGGGGGCTCGGCTTCTGAGCAGGGGGGCTTTTGCGCCCCCCTGCCCCCCGCGGGTTACGCCCCTGCAGATTGCGACAAGACATGAGGAATTGCACTTTCTGCATGATAGGATATTTACATAATTGATATCATAAGAACAATGCACTAACACCAGGGCTTATGCATGTGTGCATCAATTATTACATAACAGTTTTCATTTCATTCACACATTTACACATGTTTTCATTGCTATTGTTTGAAAATTGTCTTCAGAACCGTGTTTCTATCGCTTTATTGAAAGTTGGCAACAGAGTGGATTCGGCTTACCTGCACACAATTACGCCATATCTCCAGATTTTGACAAACGCTATCGCGATGGAGACATTGTTACTGGAAAGATGGTCGCTTTATCTTTTATTTGACAATCAAAATTTTGTATAAATTGTCGACAACATCTTTCATGCCTAAACAGGCTATTTCCGAGTGTTACACTTTTATTGAGACGCCCTGTATTAGCCTCTCTTATAAATTTTAAAGGTTTCTTAAATATGCCTGAAAATTGGACAAAAACGTATTTTTGTTGCTGTGATTTTTTAAAGTACGACGGCCAAGTATTTGCTTTTTCTGATCATTTTTATATTGTGAGGTCCTTTATTTTACAGCGCACGTTTATTTTGTCAATACATAGGCATGTTAGTAAAGAGATAAGTTTGAACCAAAATCTGCATTTTTTTTAGCTGTGTCGTTACTAACTCGTAGATTGTATATGTTCTTGACTGTCTAAGAGCGAGGATCCGGCCGGGCGCTGATTAGCCAAAAAAAGGAGCCTTCAAGTTTGAAATCGCGCCAGTTGATTTTATTTTATTATTTTTAATAAGCGCAATTAAGTATGTGATTTTGAGTACAACTGCAAACCTAGGGTGTTAAAATTAACACCGAGTCGGTTCTAGGAGGTCCACACCAAAGTTTGTCAAAATTCAACCTTGGTGTTATTTTAACACTATTTGGTGTTAAACATACACATTGGGTTTAAAATAACACCAGTGTTTGACGTTGACATCCTTTTTTGTCTGATCCTCCGAGAACACCGGCGTGTGTTATTTTAACACCCTAGTTTTTGCCGGTGCCATGTAGAAAAAGTATTATTCCACATTAGCCAGCCACGCAATAAAATACCTGATAAATGGTGCATTAAAAAGATTACTCATTGAAATTAATCAATATAAGGAATGCAAACCCGATTAACACCTCATTTATTGAGTAGATAGAGGAAATTATTTTTTCCGTGCAATTCATAACGAACGAATGTTTAATATGAGAACATTATCATTTTGCATTTTCAATAAATCCACTGGGGTAATCAGAAATTTGGGCAATTTGAATTGAAATTAAACGTCAGCTTCTTTGAAATACAAGTTTAAACCATTGAGCACCGATAAATACCGGCAAACTGCCATCTTAACCTCACAATGGACTGTTTTTTTCCAATAGAAAGTTTTTCAACTTCCTGTAACAGAGTGTTGTGACTCCAAAGGTGAAACAATGGTCTGTTTGAGACAAAAATAAAATACGATCAATTGGAATTTCAATTTTCAATTGCAAATTGAACCACCAGACACTCCGAGTTCCGTTGTTTTTACGATTTTGTAGACATATTTACACTAATTGCCAATATACTCTTCCTATAGTTTTTGTTAATGAGAATTAAAATGATTTTCGGTCCGAACGCCTCGTAAAAATTAATACAAATATAAATACTTGTAGTAGGCATAACGCTTTCTTCTTTATAAAAATATTGATCTTTGATTCCTTTTACTCTGCAAAAAGTATCAAAATCTATACACCTTCAACATAAACCAGATAAATCCACAACTTCTTCCACTTAACGTTATTATGTCCAATAATCCACAAAACCCAGGGTTTCAAAACGTTAGACATGCGCTTTGGATGTCCATAGCGTACTTACACATGTAGGCCGATTCTGCAATTTTGGGAAATACTCAAATACTGTAAATTTTATGTCCATTTTACCAGGCGTATAAAACGACTACAAATGGGAGGCTTTTATGTCGATTTTTTTTCGAGTAATCAACCTTATCTTACATTATTATGAATTTTCAATTATACTAGTAAAGTACTACGGTTTACAGGAAAATACTATACATTTTGACAAGAATTCGTCGCATTTCTGCTAAACACGTAATTGATAGAATTCAATATCTCTGAAACTGCTGATCTCTCCTTTTTTATTTTTTTTAGAAAAAATGACCTTTGAGAATTCTACAGGCTTATCCTTCCACTTGTTAGAGTATTCCTGCAATTTTAACATATTTTACTCTTCGGGATATCACTGATGTGTCTATTAGAAATCATGCTAGGGCAATTTTCATCTCACCAACCTTTCATTTTCTTGCAATGCAGGTTTTTCTTAAATTGAACTCTATAGGGCGCTTTCCCATAAAATACGTATTCTATTGAAAATAGTGATTTTAACATTCACAAAATAAAAAAACTGTTTTTTAGGTTTTCCTTTTTTTGGTTTAATGCATAGTCCAATTAGTGTTTTAATCAAAATGCCACGGGAAAATGATAAGTGTTACACAACTCTAATCTTCAGAAATGATGAATCCACAATTCCGATGATGGCCCCCCAGTTACATTTTTTTTTAAAACATGATATTAAACGAAAAGTCGTGGTGAGATGGAATTTGCAAGAATGATTCCTTGCGGGCCAAAACCTGGGTATTGCCACAAAAGAAGGTCATAACAAAGCTTTATCAAGTTATGGTAAAAAACTATGATTTGGGGCCATTTGCGGCATTTCGCTTTTCTTTGGGTCACCCTGGTTTTCGCACTTTTTCATTTCCTTTGAATTTGATTGCTCATTAAGTCATTATCTAGCTGTGTTCGAAGTGAGTTCTGAAACTATGACCCAAATATGAATATTTCTCAGGAAATAGGGTTTCAAAGTTCAACCCTTCCCCGTTGTTATGAAAATGCATGTTTTTCAACTGAAATTGACTATATTCGAACAAAATGAGATAAGATTTTGAACATAGAGCAACTTTGCCAAAATTTGCCTTCTTATACTTCACTTCCAGTTTTAGGCTAGCGGGCAAGATCTCAGTCGTTTTTTTTACAAAGGTACGCCACCCCGTACAAGTACATACTTTGCTAAAATAATTTTATAATCAATAAAAACCGTTCTACTCGGTGTTTTCCTTCTAGTATGTTCACATTTTCGTGAAAATGAATTAAATTCATCTCCCGTTTTTCTCCCTGAATAGCAGTGACCAAGAGATGTACACCACGTTCCATGACTCCATCGAATAATGGTGCTATTGATAAGTAAATCCGCCCGTATATGAATAGGATGATAGGACAACGGACTTCAGATTCTCTGGACTGCAAAACCTAATATTGTTATTGTCCATACGTTCAAAGCTTTTTAATTGGTTCACCGCCCGGTTTAATGAGCTACAGCCTCATTCACGAAAAAACTAAACTCAAACTTCTGCTGGGATTCATAACTTTGATCGTATATTTTCGATATTTATTCAAAAAGAAAACGAAGATGAGCAAATAATTCAGAAGAATTTTGATTGCAAGCTATGAACCCTAACATCTGGTGAAGACCAACGCCCATACTGTAATCATATTAATATTTGACCTCTTTTCTATTCAATTAAAAGTTTGTTCTTATCCGGTGGTGAACGCAGATATAAATTCCGGCGGGGAGCCATATCCGGGGCTCCATAGACCATAACGGATAAAGCGTGAAACTCATGTTTACGTGAAGAGTCAACTAAATCAATTGCACCTATTGTTCATCACCATTGTTCCCGGACTGTGAGCCCGAGGACTATATCTCCTCCAACTCACCTTGCACCCTACATTCATATAGGTGAATGATTTTCGATTTGTGCTATGAAAGGCAATACATTGCATAGAAATGGGGTTAAGCGGGACTAGTTGCGGGTTTTGGTTCTGCACAAAGATGGTTAGGTCACAGTTTGCCAAACAATTTTTTTTTCTCATGACTTTGTCCTTCGTTTTCCATTTCGAATAAAGGATGAAATATAAGGGTCAAAGAAAATGAACACTAGTAGAACCTCTAACTTTATTTATTCTTAAAATAGGACGGTAATTTGGTTCCACGTCATGAAAAATAGCTTAATCTAAATCGGGGCGGTGATAAGCACCTGCAATCTTTTCAGTTGCATGGATCATACAATGGCTCTGCAGTTCCAGATGAAAGGGAATCTGGGAAGTGTTTTTGGTCTTCTACCGGGCGGATTTACTGAATCAATAGCCCCCATTAGTTCTGGAGTCAATGAATCATGCTGTACATCCCGCAGTCACTGATACTCAGGGCCACTAAATGGAGATGACATTTCAAATGCATTTTCTCGAGAATGTCACGGCACCATACTTGAAGTGAGAACACCACGTAGAACTGATTTCTATAAGTTTTAAAGTAAAATATTTCGGAAGAAATATGTACTTCCCAGGTGTTTTGGAACGTGACATTGCAGGGCTTCCGCCGCTTCGCGCGAGGGAGGGGGGCACCCGACCCCCGCCCACACCCCCATGGGGTCCCCCGTCTCCATAAAAGACAATATTAATAATTTAAAAACAACCATTCCATTAAGTTGTCAAGTTGCATCGATTCTGCATCGATCAACTACATACAGCTCCCACACCCCGCGGGGCCCGTAACTCTAAGTTTCCCCCGGGCCTGCAATTTCTTTCGGCGGCCCGTGCTTTCTTGATCCATTTTGAGGCCCCTTGAACACTACATGATCTTTATGTGGTTGAACCATATTTGCACTATTCATTACTATGCTGACCTATAATTTGGCGTAAATTTTACAGGTGTCCATATGAGAAAATATTAGCTTTCATTGTGATTATCAGATCTCCATTTTTTATGAAAAAAGGAGGGGGGGGTCGAAAAACCAATCGGGTCACACCCCTTTAAAGTTTTGTAACAATGTTCTTATTAGCAAAACCTTAACACCTACCTTGTATGGTGCTAGGTCGAGGTTTAGGGCATTTCCTATTTAATTTTACATTAAGCATGTTGAATTGTAAAGGATGAACTTTTTGGAGTTTGACTATTTTCTAACAAATGTTCTTATGTCAGCAAAAACAACACTATATTGTATGGTGCTAGGGAGTTTGGCGTTTCCTATGTAATCTGTTTAATTGTAAGACGGCTTGAACCTTTTGGAGAGACTAGTTTTTCTAACGACTTTGGAGAACCTCTAGATATCATGTATATTCAGGTATTAGATTTTTCTGGTTTTTACTTTAAAAGTGTATTTATAAAGTAGCACGATTGTGAGGCAGTGAATCTGACCTGGCATATTATGGTGATCAGTGAGTTAACATTAAATGTAAAACCACCTTGTTTGTGTCTCAATTGTATGTCACGTACCAAACTTACCTATAAACTGTCTTTCAAAGAGAGAATAGCGATTGGCCCTCTCCCACTTGACAGACTGGAGACTGTCACACCACAATATTTAAAGAATCTTTAATTAAAAAAACAATCTGTTAAAAAGTTCTTCTGAGCTTTTTTAACAAACTACCTTTTTAACTTAAAAAGCTAAATGCCCATGCTATAACATGCAAGTGATGAGAAAATGTGCATATTGTAAATAATTGTGCATGGGGTGTGGTTAAACCAATCTACTTCTACTTGGATGAGCCTTAGGGGTGCTGGGGCCATGCAGGCATTATACTATAACACCTACTGAAAATGTCATGTTGTGGAGCATGATAGGGGGAGTGCTGAAATATAAACACAAATAGAAAGGGATCCCATTATTTTGCCACACAAGAAAAAAGAAAGTGTGTTAATATAAATCATCTTAAGTCACAAAAAAAGTATTTCTGCTTGTCCCAGTGTGCAGTGTGACGCAAATAAAATGAATGAAAATCAATTTTCTAACTTTCTAAGTTACCTTTGCACAAATATGAATAATGAAAAGGTCACCTACTCAACCTGAACAAAAAATGAAACGGTAAACTGGGAATCAACTTTAATTGGCCCTTATACAGGGTATCATCCTATGGGAATTATACTGTGCATAATTGGTTTAACTGCATGAAAACGAAAAAGCCTGATTCATCTCTAACTTTGGAATTGGAACATTTAAGGTGACTATCTTTAGTTCTAGATTACTATTTTTAATTTCTACTAAATATTACAATTTCGAAATCTCTGAGTCAGCCTTTAATAGGGCTGTACGCTGTTTTAATAACTGAAAGGTTCGAACCTAGAACAAACTATAAACCGCTTTTTTAAAATCATAAACATTTAAACCACATTTTTTTAATTTTTTTAATTTTTTTAATTTTTTTAATTTTTTTATTTTTTTTCCCTTATTTTACAAATTTCCCATTCCCCACATTTCCCAGAGGTTGGGAGGACCCCAAAATTCGATTCAGCACCCTTCACCCTTCAAAATATAGAAAAACATCTTCAAACCTTCTTTTTCCCAAACTTCTAGAATGGGATCTGTTTTATATTCAGACTTTTCAGAGGGGTAAATGTCCTGGCTACCTGGCTAAAAAGTTGGAGGCATGGGCCTAATTTGGGCAGCAATTTAGCCGCACTAATTCTTGAAAGATCGGAAAAAATGTTTGCCACTTCAAATATTTACAAATCCAGTGACGTCATTCACTGGGAGCTGTGAGGCGGCCATTTTTGTTTGACAAGCATCGAGAAAGGTTACCGGGCGGCGTTAATTTGGGTCGTGAATTTTAGCTTTCCCACGTACATTTGATTGTAGTTTTTTGCAAACTAAAAACTAGTCAGCTGGTAGAAAAACAAACATATTAGCACACATTGACCGATAAGAGCAAATAAATGAGTTAGACTCCTGGTAGAACATTACATGAATGTAAGCAGCTGCAAGAAAATCAAGTCAACAGCTCTGCGAAAAGGTTAAGTTTTTAAAAATTAATTAAATTATTCAATATGAAGAAAATCAAGTCACAAAGGCATAATTTTTATTATATGTGATGTGCTCAAGTAGTTTCGTGTTTAAAGTTTGATATGAATTTTTCAATTCTAATACATTTTGGAACTGTTTCGGGGGCTGAAAAGGAGTTACAAACTGCAATTGCCCAGCAGTAGTATGTGCCAGCAGTGGCCAGTCTTCTCGTTTCACGTAGCGTGCACGTCGTCCGTAAACCCAGGGGGTGGCAGGAACAAACCAAAGTTACTGCAGCTAAAGTTGGGGAAGGGTGTTATTTTTGGTGCCTTAGAAACATATAGGAAAATAAATCCGCTAAAAGTTCGTTTTTTTAGGGGTGAACCATTTTCTTTAAACCAGATAGCGCCCAGTTCTGAAAATTGGCACAAAGCAAGAAGAAGTAATTTAAGGATTTATCTGGCGCTCACCAGGTGAGGACCAACTAGATTTTTAGTAAAAACCCTGATATTTTTAATTTCGCAGCCTTCAGCGTTTTCCAAAAATTAAGTGTCTATATAAATATATTAAAAATTTAAAATTTCGGCAAAAAGAGGGGCCGTTGCCTACTCTCCTTCTCCTCCATGTTTAACATATGCAACACATTCAACAAGTACGAGCAATACGTAATCGTTGTTATTTCCGCTGTATCAGAGACGGTAAATTTCCCAATTTGATGACACGGCTTTATTATTTTTGTGGATCAGAGTTCAGTGCGCAGGGGATTTGTTTCGTGGGCATGAAATGTAGAGAATTCGATTCAAAAGGTTCACCCATTCCCGTGGCCAGAGCTACCCAAGCACTGTTTTAAATCTACTATCAAGAAAACTTGCAATAATTTCCTCGATTACTTGGCCTAAAATGATAAGTAAAATATAGCTGACCACGCGGTTCGACTGATTTGTGTGGGTGTGCATGGGTGTGGGAAGCATTGACTGAGCTAGGCTAGCCCGAGGTTTCCCTCATTAATGATCCGCAACGATAATCCCACGTTATTTTGCGTTGTAGTAGAACACGGACAATGTAAGTTAGTAGTATGTAATTTCAATGTGTAGTTTAAATCTCATGTGAATTTCCATTTCCGCCACACATACAATGTTTGTCATTGAGAGTTTGCAATGCTTGACAGGGCGTGTGTTGTGTGAACAAGACCCCAGTCAGTGACAAGTGTTGTCTGCATTTGCTTAGCCATGCCATGATAAAAAGTTCGTAACATGGCATCTGGAAATGTCCAATGCATCTCTGCTATGGTTTGCTAATTATTATTATGTTCTAATACGTGCGTCATGGGCCCTGACATATTATGTGGGAACTTGGGCATATTTGTGCATTCAACAGACTATGCATGCTCACGGGGCTGCACGATATCAAAACATGCATCGGGGCCGTACAAGACGCATGCTCAAAAGGTCAGGATAGATGTGTTGGTGTGCCTTGCCTCGGTGGTCGTCTCATCCCCGTTACCTTCGAAATACGTCCCACCCCCCCTGTCCCGTCCGTGACTCTGTCTACACGGCCTTTCTCTATTAGAAAACCGGGATGGGTGCGCGCCGATCCCTTCGGAATAACAAAATCCAGAATCAGTATAAATACAGCCCGTATTGAAAAATATTTACCTTTGATGTATCCTAAATTATTTTTATAATATACGCACGTTGTTTCCTTCCTTGACCCTGATTTTCCATTCATGGCTAAAATCTGATGATTTTGAACCGGTATTTTACTTAACCGTTAAAAATCCCAATTGAAACATGCAGGTCGCGCCCCACTAGATCAGTGAGTCGCCCCTGGATGGTTCCCGGTTTATTTGCCTTTAGAATAGGCACGAGCACATCTTTATTTTTCGCTGATGTACCAATAAATTACGAACATAGACCCGGAAGGTCATGGAAGTGGGAGACGACTGTGTTTAGCTTCATTTTTCTATCACTTCGTGCCCTTTTAGGGCCAACCTTTCCGGATTAACATAGCTGTGCACCGTTTTGTATTTTTTAAAATCGGCCTTAGGGATGCAATCCAGCAAGAGTTTTCATATATGCACGGCTTTCGTGTGATAGAGGACCCGTAAGTATAACGCAAAATTCTTGACTTTGTGGCACATATGGTGGACTGTATTTACAGTAACATGTAACTCAGGGCTAGGTACTGAGTACAGAACGTTGCTATGAAATGACTTGAGCCATTTTTCCGAACTTTCAGCGAAGTTCAACTTTGCCGAAGGATAACTTATCTAATTTTATTTTACTCACCCTCAATTACGGCCTGCAAGCATGTGTATCTCATAGTCCATTGAGATTGTTGATGTCAATTTTCACTTACTTATTTCGGAAAAAAGACCTTTTTGTGAGGGTCTGCTCATTATTACTTCGCAAACCGTAATCGTTGATAATTAATCGGCAGGACCTCACGTGATTAGTAAGGCACAGCCACTGGCGAACATACGCATTCGGTGTTTTTTTGCGCCAGTGATTCTATATTCCTGGACAAGATGCTAAGCCACACCCTCTGCGTAGATATCTAGCCAAAAGTCGTCCTAGCGCTCCTTCTTTTTAACATAAAATGACAAATGCCGTTTTTACGAAGGGGGTTTTTTGTGTGTTTGTGTGTGCATGTTTTGTGTAAATTGCTTCGGAAGAGAATCTCTAGACTACCATTTCTGTCTATTTACGTCATTGATTTCTGTGTTTTTGTTCACCTGGCACTCATTTCCTTCACGCGAATCGATGTGTGTTGGCCGTATTTTCATGAACTAGTCAGACGATGGTAGCCAAGACTCACAAATTTAGCCGTCGTCATTGTTTTATAAGACAAAAGCAGGGTTATTTCTGAATTGTTGGCCGATTTCAAAATTATACGATTATTATAGACCTAGCTCACTCGTCACTTTTTGGGAGAAGGCCAAACTTTTTTTTTTGTTACTAGGAGCACGCATAAATACTTAATAATACTCCACATATAACCCCGGCATCAGTAGTTACTTTTTTTTTTTTGTATGGGTTTGGCCGGCATCGTCTGAATAGGTGTTGGAAACCGGATTTTTGTTCATCGGTGGTGGGCATTTGTTTACCGTGTGTACGCCCTTTAACCTCGTCATTTAAGCTTCCGTTTTCATTCGGAGACTTCATTTCTGTTGGTTTGAGAAATCGCTCCCTCCTATTTCTTCTCGAATTACAATTTGTGATATCAATTGTAAAAAAATGGGTAATGTAGCAGTAAAGTTGTACGCATTGAAAGAATTGACATAATGCCTGTTGAGTGCAAGTGTGGCGGGATTTTTGGTCCTCTGTAACCTTGCAACAGTTTGAGTCATTCATACCGATGGGTCACTTCAATACAAACGAACTTAGGACAGTGATATCAGCTGTGTCGTAATGTCCCCAGTGCTAATGATAAATGGATTCGATGTCCTAGTTACTAGGACTAGGGGACTGTGGATCCTGTTTTGGTTTTTTTACTAAACATACTTGCCTCTCGGCTTTGTAGGAGATTAGTAGGGGTTATCGTAGCGGAAAATGAGTGAGCAACCTCGGGCTATTGCCATCATGGCATCATCATGATATGATTGTTGAATCGGTTTTCGCATGTTTCAGGGGAAATGAAGGTAAAATCGGTCATACAATTGATTGTCATTAAAGTTGGGCTCATGGATGTGGGTACTGGGCTGTACAAAATAATATGGTGTGGAGTAAAATAATGATGCCACTGTCCACAGCCCAGTCCACAAGTTGCCACTCATAGCACTGCAGTGTCAGATTTACAGATTTACAGATTTTTATTGACAATTTTACTCAACATACAAGTATAGTCAAACAACAAACATACAAATAATTCTAAAAAATAGCACACACTACTATCAAGTCACCATGTTAGTATAGATATACAAAGATTAAATATGCTGACACTGCGAAGCTTGGAAATATAATAATGTCCCCGACGGGCCGTATGGATATCACAGTTCATGATTGTGATTCCAGACTGCGCAATGTAAGTGTGGTAGTGTTTATTACAGTTACTACGAGCTGCAAAAGCTAATGACAAAATTTAAAAACGTTGTAACAGTATCATAGTCATTGTGCATGTGAGCATTTCCGTCCATGCAGTGCTCCCCGTGAGTTTTGCCCCATTCTGCAAGCAATGGTCCCATGATTTAAAACAATTTGACGGTGAGTCTACATGGTCTATCACCATGCATAATTTATTATAGGCTGTTTCGCTTACGTCAACAACAAAAAGGCGGCCATTTTGGGGTTGATGATTCCTCAGCCGCCGTGTAAACTTTTACAAAATGTGGCCATATTTTCACCTTCATGATAGTAGAGACTGGAATGTAGCCACTTAGAACATAACATGCTCATTTTGGATGCCTATTTTGTTTCACATGCCGAGAAACAAATCCAAAGAAATGTTCATACATGTAAAGCCTTGCCAACCAGCCGCCTCAAAGTCGACGACACATTTTGGTTCGGGAGTGCCGAGTGACATCATTTTGTTTTCCCTCCAATGAAACTAAGATTCGGAGTTGCTATAGTTGGAGTAATAATTTCTTGGCCCATTTACTAGTTTACGCCCGCTTCCCCACCAAAACGGTGAACCACTGGGTTGCACTAGATGCATTTCATGGCGACAAGCAACGACGGGGGCAAAATTCAATGAAATAAGATTTTTTTTTTTTTACAGTGCCCCAATTTCAAGGAGGCAATTTTCAATTGGTGTAAAAAGGGCATCAAGGCAATTACATGTTAATAAATAGGGCCAAGATTGGCAAAAAAGTTAGTGCACAAGGGCAACTGCGTAGGGGCACCAGTGTTCGATTTAGGAAAAAAACCCTGCATGCACTTGGTGCAGTCAACCCCAAAAGATCTACATGGCACACTTTAAGTGTTACATGCACTTCAAAAATCTCAAAATACCTTTTTTTTTTTAATGCTATACCTTCTCCCTTCTGCAGACCTGCTTTTAGCCTGTTTTATCATTGACATTTTTGCTAGATTCTTTTTTGGGATGCTTCACTGGATTTTTCATTCAAACAACTTTACTAAGCTTACAAAATTCTTAGAAGTTACATGCACTGCGTGCATTCATAGTTGAAAAGTTACATGCACCAGAAAAATCTCAGCAATAAATGGCATGCGTGCATGTGCTAAATCGAACACTGAGGGGCAAACCGAAGGCAATTGGCCTTCGTTTATTTTGCGCCCTGCAAACGCACACGTACGTACCATGGGCCAAGAAATTATTACTCAAACTAGAGAAAGTATTATTCGCGGTAACCCAAAACCGAGGTCAACTTATCTTTTAACACTACTCGTTATCATCTACTGCCTCTAGTTTTTGGGACCAATATGTGGGGGGGGGAGGTGAGGGGGGAGGGTGAGAGAGGGTGGGATGTGAAGTAGTGTGAGAGAATGGAGGTGTGAGATAGGGCGGTTGGGGCGGGGGATGCTTCGGGGTCGGCTGGAGGGTTGTAGGGGTAGGTGTCCTGTTAGAGTGGAGAATGATGGCTGTAGCCGGACATAGTTATGGTGGTGGGTGATAGATGGGAGATATAGGGGGGGAGGTGCGGAAAATATGTGTTGAAATTCCGTGTGCCCACGGAAATGTACATATAACCAGAACAAGTCGAAGTTTGCAAGTCACGCCTTTTCATACTGTGTCCACTTACTAAAACACTATTTTCCAAATAACACTTCCATTTGTGTGATCTAGATACTCGTCCATCAAACTGTACCATTAATTTTTTGATCTGTCCTTCGCAGGGCGTAAATTCTCTGTAATATAAGGGCTTTCAGAAATTTCTCATAGAAGTTTTCCTCCCAGGTTGTTTGACATCCAATTTTGACGCATGCGTATCGACGACTTGTCAGTTAGCTAGATCATCCAACGGGCATATTGACTTGAAAATACACGCGCTCCATTGGATCCTTGTGGAGTGACGGACTGAACGTGGATGGCGTTCGTATTATTATTGAACGTGTAACTTTTACCAGGGTTTGTTGTCGACAGAGGCTTTGTGGACAATATTGTCGCGACATGCATTTATTCTTGGTGTCGACAAGCTGGGACATTGTCGATAAAAACTAGTTATAAAATGTACACAAACCTTATTTAAGCTTAAACATCGCCGATATTTAGCGTTTCCCTCTGCCAATTATTCTATATTATTTTCAGCTGAATCTTTTAAGTTTCGTTCTCGGCGTCGGGCAATCTCTTTTTTTTTGCAATCCCAGGTTTACCACTGCGCATGTGTGCTAGGGACGGGAAATCATCCCGTATGACGTAGTCGAACTCACTCGAACATGGCAGAGCAATCCGCAAAATATCGCTACCCCTTTGGAAATCCCTTTTATGACGTAAGTCGCACGGGACTCCCGACTGACTCGTGTGCCGAGCCGACTTCGGGGCAATAATCGGAAGTCTGATAAGTCCCAATCGACGTAAGAAACAGATGGTGTGTCAAATATTTTTCTGAGGGGACAAATTTGAATCCTCCTTCGTAGGCATCTAGTCATTCTACAAATGGTCAGTTCTTTGGGGGAATGAAGAGGAGGTACAGTGTTCTTCCCACAATGCCATTCTTCCAATACATATTTGCACTGGTTGTCACATGAATTTTAGTGCCAAAAAGGAACTCATTCCAATCTTAAAGTCCCTTTCACTTTATGAAAAATCATGTTCAAGAATGCACAGCAAAGCAACATATACAGCATTTAATCACCCCATGACCCATTACCGACAATGTGTATCCGTTATGTTATAATTACTTTTTGTTTTTACACTACAATGGCACATGTAATGATAAATGTAATAACTTACGATGCATTCATAGTTTTGTACTGTTCCTGCTAAAATAAACCTAAAACCTACCCTTGTTATAACTATGCTTTGGATAAAGTTAATTTCATCTCATCTCCAATAGAAATTTTAGATTCCTTTTGACTTCAATACGCCGTGGGATAAGATCTAGCTACCTGGCAATTGATATGACATGATGCAACCACAACTGTTTATTTAAATGGGATACGCGGGCCCAACTACCTCTTTGAAAAATCATCTACTTCTACTCTCCTACCTACCATCCATTTTCAGAGAAGATATACTTTTACTATGTCTCTGGTCCAAAAACCGGGCCAAAATAGCTCGAAAAAATCTTAATATTTATCTTCATTTAAAACGAATGGCCCGTGATACTACCGCGCGTTCACAATGCCCTGGCCCGACATCCCGCCGCGAACAAGTTCTAAGTTGCGTTCACACACTCCAACCCTACTCATACATACTCTTAAGTTTGTCACGTGTATTACCCTGAATGACCAATATACGTCCAAATACGTCCAAAATCGTTATTTTTAATAAAGTGTTTTGAAGCTTGAAACTGCAACACATGGAAGCGAGGTATGTGAGATTTCTTCATATCATACACATGTGCATGTAACTTGCGTTTGTTTTGTAAATCGAGATAAATACTGGTTTTTATTTATCCGTTTCATTCTCCTGCAATAGCTCGGTTCTGAAATAGAGGCTGTTCAATGATAATGTACAGATAATGGCGACCCTCTTGTTTCAGTTACGGGAACTATAGAAAATATGAGCAGTGTTGTGTGTCGTGAAGTGATAATGCAGATTTGAAAGCGAGGCCGATGATAGACGAAGTACGCAAGTTAACCCGGCAGACCCCCCCCCCCCCACAGTAGACAGTCCTATATGATTTCATGTGGTCCCGTTTCATATGTAATCAAACTTTTGTCACTCAGGGGGTCATTTTTATTCAAAACACAATATCAAGCTTTCGTTTTTGTCTTCTGTGTGTGGTAGAGTATTAGAATTTAAGAAAACATAGGTTCTGGAGCTTAATCTTTTCTCCTTTATTGCTATTTTTTATCACAAAGTTTTAAAATTGAGCAATTTGGGGGGGGGGGGGGGGGGGGGGGGTGAAAAAATCACTAATTTTAATGGAAATTTATTATCATTAACCAAAGACTTAGACGTTGTCCTAAATCATTTATTTCCCATATGCATTTTGGCAGCTTGGCTGAAATATGAACATTTAAGCTTAAATTTTGGCCATTTTATAACACGTTTAAACCTCTATTTGGACCCAAAACAGGTTTTTGACATAAAACAAGTTGTTTTTTTAAAGAAACCAAACAATAGTAGAGTGAGAATTTTCCATAGATAATATCCTAGTTTGTATAATATGTGTGTGAAAAGGCCAGACAAATATCATCAATGAAATGGCAGATAATAAAAATTTTATGGGTTGTGCTGGAAGTGACATGTGAACGGAATTTGAACCTAAAATCATATTTTTCTGGCCACTTACTAAAAACACAAAACTAATTTTATACTTTTACAGAAAACATTGTTTAAAAAAAAAAAAAAAAAAAAATGCTTTATTCAACCCAATGCCTTTCCAATGTTAAGAAGCTGATGGTTTGCTGGTGCTGATTACTGCCTTGTGCGGGGGGGGGGGGGGGGGGGTGGGGACGTGACAGTGTCAAATGTGAACGGAGCCTTTTTTGAAAACTGACTAAAAAAAAAAAAAAAAATCGGTCAACACTTCAAAGTACTTTTATTCACAAGCCCTTGCAACAACTTTAAACATACTATAAGATAGAAGTTGCAGACTATTATTTTACAAGATATTAAACTAAAGTGGCAGGACGTGACAAACCTACGCCACGTCGCCATGTGAACGGAAAACTATCATCGGGTAAAGCAAAGACACAATAGAATTGTTGTCAAAACGATTAATACAATTTGATAGTATGGGACTGAAAGTACTCTTACAAAATAAGTCTCATAAAGATGGAATTATTTCATACACAGAGCAGACCTACTGCCATACATGCTGCGAGGTGACAAATTTGTGAACGGAAAAATTGAAACAATGGATTTAATGAAGTGAAACTAAGTAATTTTGTAACCAGACATAATAATTTTTTGTATCAAATAATCTGAAGGGTCATTATGTAATTACAAAATTAAAGTAACAAATCTAATCTTTGGTGTATATCTGAGTGTATGAATGACTACTGGATGCAAATGTGAATGGAAAATGTCACGTCCTGCCACAACTTTTGACATGGTACAACGTCCTTTAAAAGGCTTTATCACATACTTTTGTTTTTACATGTTGAAAAGCTTACTGAATATCTCAACAGTACAGTCATGCCAAAATGCCTGACCAGTACCCAATCGTGATAAGGTGAAATGTGCGTGAGCATTATAGTGGGAATCCCGACCCGGCGTGAGCCATCGCGTGAACTTCGTGAAGAGTCGCGTAAGGTTCATCATAGCATAGCATCCACCCCCATGCCAAATTTCCCGGTACAAGTTTCACGAGATTCAGCGCGTGAATATCGATGAGCTTAAGTGGTCAGAACGGTCGCAAATAATTGTATACTACATGGAATAATGGACTATATTAACTAACTATTAATCCGCCGTCAATAACTAACTATTAACCGTTATAATGATCAACACGGTAAATTCATTACGATGCGAATCGCATGGTTTCTTCGTTAACTACACCCGCCCTTTTCCGGATTTGAAGCATGTGGGTGGAGAATCAACCCGTGAGAATGTTTCATTGCCATAAGTTTGGGTTACCAGCTGTCACAATGCTACATCGGATAATTCCAAAAATCGGATCACGACTGTTAGATAAAGATGACATGAATTGGTCATCTCGTCGTCATTCACATTAACACTGATCTAGCTTGAATTTTAAAAATGCAAGTAAGCGTAATGG